>LGRX02004706.1:0-40317 GCA_001247695.2 Cymbomonas tetramitiformis | reverse complement strand
CACGCAGCCCGAGACAGCACAGCGAGCGCTGCTGCCTCATGGCGGTGCGCCTGGCGCGCTCGCGGTAGCTGCCATCTGCCACTCGCGGCGCGCTCTCTCCCCCCCAAAAGAAAAGCGGTCCGCTCCCGGACACTTCACTCTCGGTGGCCCTAAGGGGAGGGCGCGGGTGAGCACCTCGGTGTGCTCACCCCGTGGCGACACGCATGCAAGGGTGGGCCTCCTGCACTCGCCCGGAGCTTGGGGCTCGCCGGCCCCATCAGCACCCAACGCTCCGCGTACGCCTACTGTACTGTTCCTACCCTTAGTCCTAAACCTCCTAATACTTCCCTAGTACGCCTCGAGGGCCCCCTCGTAGAGGTGGACTCTCCAGATGGCGTTTGCTTCCCCAAGTGCGCAAGGATGTGAGCATGGAGTAACTGATAGTTGTCTGCTCACACCCTTAGCTAGGCTCGTGAGCGCTATGCTCTCAGCCTTTGGCTCCGCAACACCACTAGGGTCCGGTGCGACACCCACCGAGCTCCTCGTGCCACGGGCCCTTCGCCTCCTACGTGAGACTATCCGCCTTCTATCGCGGGCCCCTCGTCTCCCGCGGCGACCTGCTCGCCTCCTCCGACGGCATACTCGCCTCGTCGGGGGTCGCGCCTATCGCACGAGTATCGCTCCTCCCTCTCGCATCCTGCGACGCGGCCTGGACGCCGAGAGCCTGCGAGCCTGTCGAGTCCAACGCCTCGGCCGATAGCCCGACCCCGCCTCGCCTATCATGGGTCCCTCGCCTCCCGCGGCGACCTACTCGCCTCCCCCGACGGCATGCTCGCCTCGCGGGGATCGCGCCTATCGCACTCCAAGCATCGCTCCTCCCTCTCGCATCCTGCGACACGGCCTGGACGCCGAGAGCCTGCGAGCCTGTCGAGTCCAACGCCTCGGCTGATGGCCCGACCACGCCTCGCCTATCATGGGTCCCTCGCCTGACGGGGGTAGGACCCAATAATAATCTCGCGCACGCGCAAGGCCGTGCGTAAAATGGCGGTGAATATGCTGCGTGGTCAAAACAAATCATTACGGTGTGTGATTTACTTATCATTTACTTACATCTTCTTACATCTTCGACTTTTTGCCGCCAGCGTACTAACCTCCTTTTTTAGGGTTTAGTACCTTTCGTGTTAAAATTTTTTCAGTTGAGTTAATAAAGTATAATTTATCAAAGGTATATTTTATTTTTGCTTAACTTGCCCCTTTTTCTTTAAAAACCTGTAGTCCTATGGATCCTAGGATCCGTAGGGCAGTGAAGGCGACAAATAGCGACCCCTAATCGCGCCGCCCCTTTTTGAGCACTTAACTGTGCTCAAGGGGGCGGATACTTATTGTCCACAAACTAACAGACAAAATTTCTGATTGCTCGCTTGCAGAATTTTAGCAACAAAACGCGAAGCTCAAAGGGGGAAGGGATTGGCTTGCAGATATGGCGTCCTTTACGCAAACAGCTTTGAAGAAAGCACAAGACGCGGCTGTGCTTCTCAAGCACTTCATTGAGAACCAAGGGAGGAGACACCCTGCAGTAGGGAAGATCCAGGACTCCCTCGCGGTGGTGATAAAGGGGAAAACTCTGAACGTTGAGAACTACTTAGCCTGTTTCACTGAAGAGCGAGAGCTGGAAGATTATGCGCTGTGGGTAGCAGAGGTGAGTTTCGTTCCCATCGTTGCTCAAAATTTAAAGGAGGGATAAGCACGCTGAAGTTTTTTACATTCCTTTACCTTTTTTCGCTCCTTATTGTGAGCAAGTACTCATCAGCTTCGGAATCGCAAAGTACAAAAGCCCAGCCTTAAGACAGCCTTAAGACACCAAGAGCAAAGAATCTCTTGGTGACGAAGCAAAATTACACACGCTAACAACGGTTAAAGCCTCGGAGAGTTGCAAATTGGAAGCGAAAATAAGATTAGAAGAAAGTATGTTCCGAGAATATGAGAAAGAAACTTACGCTAAGAGCATCGAAGGAATACACCGTAGAATCACTTGGAACAAGAGCTTCAAAGGAAAATCCACGGACAAAAAGCAAGCATTGGACAACGTAGCGCAACACACGACACAACAACGGAAGGGAACTGATAAACATTGCTGGAATTGGCACTACGACTAGTTCGTACAATCTAGTGTCATTCCCAGTGTGTCATCTTCGGTGGTCAGCCTGTGACACTCAGCTCGGGTATATCTTGTGTTTTACCCAAGCTTAGAGATCCGTTGTTTCACCGTCGGCAGCGGGTCCCCACTGGCTGTTCAGCTGTTTCCAGCAGGTTATGGTCCCTCTCACGTTCGCGTGAACTGAATTTTAGCGTAGAATTTTATTTTATTTCCGCCCTATCTTTCGGTTAAGCGTCTCCACGCCTTGTGGGACGCTTTGGAGCAGATTCTACGTATTTTCTGGAGGCGGCTACTTACGGCTTTGGGTGATTTCGACGGGGTGGTACTCTTCGGCTATTTTCATTTGCGATCTCTATTTGGATTTGTATTCGTTTCTTTATTCGATTATGACTTCATCGCAGATTTTGGAGAGTGAAGAGCTCCTAGCTCTTTTGGAATCTATCGACACTGGTTTTGCGAGAGTCTCGACTCTCAAAAGATCTCAGCTCATTTCCTTGTGCACTTCCATGCATGCGGCTATTTCGCATTTCCGTGGAGCGGCTCAGATTTCGGCAGTATCGACCGAGAATTTTCCGGTAGTATTGAACATCTTGGTGGCTGATGAGCCACAAGTTTGTGGTGTCTCGGCCGAGACCGCTGTTTCTGGAATTTCGAGCGGAAGATTTTGCGAAGTAGGAGTGGGCGATGCGCCGGCGATTTTGGCGTCCCAATCAGTTTCAACTCAGATTTCCACCACTAGACCCTTGCCTAGTGCCACTAGGGCAAGCGAGATGGTTCCACAGGCCCCTCCTGTCCGCGCGGAAGTTCACTATGTCCATGCACCTCCCATTGTACCTCCCTATATGGGCTCTGGGGTTGTTCGAAGTTATGAGGAGTATTTACCTAGTGAGGATGAGGATGAATCGGAGTACCCACTTGGGTATTTCGATGATTCCAGCGGCAGTTGTGAGGAGGAAGAGGAGCAAGATGGCCACTTGGCCGCTCCGCATTTTTTCGTCCGATCGATTGGAACGGGATTCCGAGCTGGACACAGGTTTTCAGCAGGATTCTTATGGCGGAAGTTTCGAGGCCCCACTTGGGGAAGAGTTTTTACCGCAGAGCGAGTTTCATGTGGGCACAGTATCTTTTGAGGATGAGCCTACTGTGGACGATGAGGATGTCTACACCGCAGAGGAGTGGGCTGCCTGGGAGGCAGGAGCCCACGATTCCGACGAAATTGGTGGTGCTGGTTTTTATGATGAAGACACTTATTACGAGGAAGATGCTGGTTACGATTCTGGTGATGGCTACTATTGATTTCTTTAACCTCTTAGCCGGTAGCCGTTACGATATCGTAACAAACCACCCGCGGTCCTTTTGGTTTCGCATGCACGTGTGCTCACCAAAAAGGGTTAGACGAACTCTAGACATGATACAACCTAGGGTATGTGTGCATAGTGAGCATGCATGCATCACTCCATGGCAGATTTGTATGGGATACACATACACTCTTATCATATTCATAACAATTTGAATCGACAATAATGCTTTTTATAGCCAATTTTGAAACGGAAATCGGCTCAAATCTGCATGATTTAGACAACTTTGACATTGATATGAATGTGCATGACCATATATGTTCAGGGTATGCCACATTCAACCATCACATATCGATATATGGGTGCTAAGGGCTATACATCCTCGCTTATATGTGAAATACACGCAGACTAATCGCTTAAGTATGGAAAACATTGCTTAAGTATGAAAAACATTGAAGAATCGCATGTTTTTTTCATGTTTTTTTCGTAAAAAGGCCACGTATATCGAGATGTAGGCACATTTAACTCAACATATGACTGACAAAAGTTTAAACATGGCCAACGCCGATAGCATCGTACTAACGGCAACCGCTTAAGAGACCTTAGGCGACCAAGAATCGCTTTTGCGTAAAATCGATTGCTAAAATTTGGAGAAGTTTTGCTTGTATAATCGGTATATCTCACGATATATATGCCATAGATGTTCATACAATAGCTCAATTTGTAGTTGCGACAGGTGTCGAAAACATATATAATCACCGTGGCATGCTTATGTATGTGAGCACCACACCCGCTTCCCACACAAAACATGCATTTTTGGCCGGAAATAGCGTTACCGGCTAAGAGGTTAAACAGACAGGCGGTGTTCCCTTTTGCAATTCTCCACCACTTGCTGTAGTTTTGGACCGAAGCGAAGAATGTTGTATTATTTGTCACCACTTGCGGGCAGCTTTTCAAATTAAGACGAGCAATTTACAGGCAAGAGGCCTTTTCAGTTCGCAGCAGAGTTGAAAGCTAAACCGACAGGCAGACTTATTTTTTACATTCTCCATCACATGCAGACAGGCGAGAACTGTGGGTTCACCCACCACTAGCTGGCAAAGCATTAATCTTAGCAGACCAGATTGGTCCTAGCAATCTCCGAGCTTAGCAGTATTATTTTGCTAGCCTGTACATTCATCTTGCCACCTGTGACTTTGACTAGCTCCCTAGAGTTAACATCTTGACATTTCTCTGTAAACTCTAGTAGCTAGGGTGGTGAGAGTCACTAGCTGGCCCACCTCAGATGAGGTGGTGTGCTGGAATTGGCACTACGACTAGTTCGTACAGTCTAGTGTCATTCCCAGTGTGTCATCTTCGGTGGTCAGCCTGTGACACTCAGCTCGGGTATATCTTGTGTTTTACCCAAGCTTAGTGATCCGTTGTTTCACCGTCGGCAGCGGGTCCCCACTGCCTGTTCAGCTGTTTCCAGCAAACATCTCTTTTCAGTTTGTTTCAGTTCAGAACACGAGAAAGTTTCTTGCGCTAGGAACATCGTAGAAACACACCGTAGAATTACCTTGAACAAGAGCATCAAAATAAATACCACGGAATTCAAGCAAGCATTGGACAAAGCAACGCAACACACGACGCAAAAGCCGAAGGAGATTGACAAACATCTCGTTTCAGTTTGTTTCATTTCAGAACACGTGAAAGTTACTTGCGCTAAGAACATTGTAGGAACACACCGTAGAATTAACTTGAACAAGAGCATCAAAAGAGAGACCGGGACGGAAATTAAGCAAGCATTGGACAAAGCAACGCAACACACGACGCAAAAGCTGAAGGAAACTGTTACACATATCGTTTCAGTATGTTTCATTTCAAAACACGTGAAAGTTACTTGCGCTAAGAACACCGTAGGAACACACCGTAGAATTAACTTGAACAAGAGCTTCAAAAGTTAAACCAAGGAAATTAAGCAAGCATTGGACAAAGGAACGCAACACACAACGAAACAGCCGAAAGACATTGATAAGCATCTTTGGAATCTTCAAAGGGGCACGCGACGTCCTGAAACCGGCAGTAACGGCAAAATTCTACTTACAACCTCCATTGAAAAAGGGGGAAGCTACCTGCGTACATCCGGAAACACAAACAGCAAAATTAGGAAGTGGGAGACGTTGAATTTGTGTGAAGAACAGCTGTTGAGCACTGAGAAACCCGTTGTTGCTAAAGGAATTAAGAGGGTGGAAGTTAGCGGGTTGTCACAGGTCTTCCTGGAGCGGGTAAAGCTCTCTGCTGAAGGGCTAAAAGGATTGGGCTTTGAGGAAGGGCGCCGGAGGGAAAGATCACCAAGTACCTTGCGGCTCTTGGGGCGAGGGGTGAGCCCAAATCCCATACCATAAGAGGAATCCTTGTCACTTTAGAATTACCACTGAGAATTAGGAGAAACCCGCTGATTGCATTAAGGCATAAGGAAAGGGCCATCACTTTTCAAAGAAACAGAGAACCCCCCGCTTACATCGGGAAAAAGGGAAAGGGTGAAGCAGGATCCAACATCAACGAACAACATATGTTGTTGACGGCCTCCTTTTTCATTGAGGCCGACACCCTACACCAGGCATGGGAATACCAAGTCCCAAACTACAAGATCCAAAACACGGGAAGGGTGCTTGCCCAGGTAAAGACAAATTCCTTTCCTTCAATAACTGCCTTCCCCAAAAACAGCATATTACACAAACACTTCACTTATTTTGAAACAAAAACACAGACACCCGAACAGAAAAGGGAAAAGGTTTTGTGCAAAATTGAAACACTTAGAAGGGGCACAAACAAGCATCTCACAAAAAGGACCACCGAGCCTAGGACTGGGCGCACACTCGGGACCTGTGAACCACTTTGGTGAGGCCACCTCACGAAAGTGGTGCACGAAAGTGGAAAACCACTTCTGTGAATCACCAAACCAGGTTTCGTGATTCACCAAAGGGTGCGGATCTTCACCAAAGTGATCTCGGTCGATGCGAATACTAAAGTCGCGGATCGATGGAAAGATCTCGACGAGGCGCATCTTTTTGTCCAGAAATCGAGTATTCGCATCGACCGAGTACACTTTGGTGAGCCAAAAACCCTTAATTCCACTTTCGTGAGTACCTTTCGTAGGGGGGGTATCCCTTAGGGCTTCTAGGGTCGAAGGGGGTAGAGAACCGATTTTCACTCTCAAGAGTGCTTCGAACCACAAGATTCACAGTTGAGAGTTTTCAATCTGGCGGTGAAAGCAGAATTTTGCCTGGGGTATAAATCTTATAATTCAACGTTACGATTTTGAAGATCTCTGGGAAGATAGCTTCCAGGTCATTATAGCACCTGGACATTATGACCAATAACCAAATGCCCTGTGGGAATCCTTTTTTTCAGCCAATAATCTGGCCGCGATGTAGCGAATATCCAAAAGGGTTACATTCACTAAAATGCGAAAATGCGAAAATGTGCACCAATGTTCGTGCTGCGATGGCTTTGACCTGGCAGGCGAATTCGGAGATCGTGATTATAACTTTAAAACATACGAAGTGGGGGGGGGTGTCGCTGTCGCGATGACAACGAGCATCGCATGACTGTGTCGTCTTGTACAGAATCGTGTCCGTTTTTGCAATTCCTGTCGCTTTTTGCAGTTCTTAACAGTGACAACAACGCCGTTTGTGAGTTATTAACTATGGAAATGCGAGTTATCGCTTGCCCGCCCCAACTTTGTTGCGCTACTGCAGGCACAGCCCCTTGTGATTTTCATCACATTACATGAAGTACAATTTTTTTCAACGTTCGTAACTAAGATATATGTATTCACAAGGCGAATACCTTTTTTGAGCTCTTGATCGACCCCATCTGCAACCGCATCAGCTTCGTTTGCAGTCGCGACTGCAAGCTAAGTCGATGGGGTTCAAGATAGGGTCGACCAATTCACAACAGCCGAGGGGTGTTCTTGCGTTCTAGCGCAAGAAACCTGTCAGATATATTCGTATCAATAATACGAATGTATCCCGTAAGTTTCAGAGCATGCCTTCGAGTATGCTCGAAACGGTCGCATCTTGACAAGAGAATCCAAACCCATAACGCCTCTTGTCAAGATGCGACTGTTTGAAGTATGCTTGACGGTAGGCCCTGAAACTTCCAGGATATATTCATATTATTGTTATGAATACACGTATCTGCCAGGTTTCGTTATTTAGAGTGCATGATAACTCCAATTCTGCAAGGCAGTTTTGGGTTTGGGTTAATCAAAAAAGATGCCAAACAGCCGAGGGCTTCCCGTGCGTCCTAGCGCACGAAACTTGGCGCAAATACTGCCAAGAGATATTTATTTAAGTTACTTGAAGCTCAAAGCTTCAAGTTACTTGTGCGCCCAACGCGCAATTTATTTCTAAGGCAGATGTTTTGGGTTTAGGTTCGAACGTGACACCCAAACCCAAAGATGCCAAACAGCCGAGGGCTTCCCGTGCGTCCTAGAGCGCGAAACTTGGCACAAATACTGCCAAGATACATATCTTTAAGTTACCTGAAGCTCAAAGCTTCAAGTTACTTGTGCGCGAAACACGCAATTTATTTCCAAGGCAGATGTTTTGGGTTTGGGTTTGGGTTCGAACCCAAACCCAAAGATGCCAAACGGCCAAGGGCTTCCCGTGCGTCATAGAGCACGAAACTTGGCACAAATACTGCCAAGATGCATATCCTTAAATTACTTGAAGCTCAAAGCTTCAAGTTACTTGTGCGCCCAACGCGCAAATTATTTCTAAGGTAGATGTTTTGGGTTTGGAACCAATATGCGACTGTTTGAAGTATGCTTCAAGGTATGACCTGAAACTTACGGGATATACTCATACAGATTATTGATACGAATATATCTGACAGGTTTCTTGCGCTAGAACGCAAGAACACCCCTCGCCTGTCGTGAATTGGTCGACCCTATCTTGAACCGCATCAACTTAGCTTGCAGTCGCGACTGCAAACGAAGCTGATGCGGTTGCAGATGGGGTCGATCAAGAGCTCAAGAAAAAGGTATTCGCCTTGTGAATAAATATATCTTAGTTACGAACGTTGGAAAAAATTGTACTTCATGTAATGTGATTAAAATCACAAGGGGCTGTGCCTGCAGTAGCGCAACAAAGTTGGGCCCGAAGGAAAAAGTCTTTTTGCGTAAGAAGTTCCGAAACCGGGCCAAAGGTCCCGAGCATTATGCCATGACACCATTCGGGTGTCATCGTCATCGTCATAGATTATGGGGTGAGGAGCGATTTTGGCCGTAGCAAATGTTTTGATCGGACTGCCACAATGTGCCACGTATTCATCCGCGTTGAATATCGGGAAACGGCAGATCCCAAATCTAAATTATATGCAATTATGTCATAAATAATTCAGAATACCCGGCGCGTTACGGGTTACAGCAGTGTGAATTTTATGAACCACTTTCGTGCACCACTTTCGTGAGGTGGCCTCACCAAAGTAGTTCACAGGTCCTGAGCAGGACAAGGAAGGGCAGAATAGAATAAACAGGGCCCAGGGCACAAAGCATGATTTATGGACACTGCAAGCACAAAGCACAGAGCACAATGCACTGAGCCAGGGAAGACTGAGCACAGTGCACAAAGAATGGGCACACGGGGCAAAGAATAAATAGCACAGTTCAAGGGTTGCACAAGCACATAACACAATTCTCAGGGCAAAGGGAGGCCGGGCACAGACCTTCCAGCATAGAGCTCGGAGCACTGAACACATGGGGAGTATGAGCACGGAGCATAGTGCACAGAACATAGAGCATGTGCAGTCAGAGCATCGAACAAAATACACTAAGCACAGAGTGTTGGCAGCCCGAGCACAGAGCACCGAGCTAGAAACACAGAGCATTGACAACTTGATTACACAATACAGAGCACAGAGCACAGAGCACAGAGAACATAGCATAGAGTACAAAGCACGGAGCACGGGCAGACTGAAAACAGAGCACAGGACACAGAAAACTGAGCCCGGACAGCCCGAATACAGAGTAAATGCCAGATTTTTCTGTGATGATATCATTCTGATAGGTAAATCAAGAGAGGAAGTACAAGACATGCTCGGGGTGATCAATGAGTTCATGCGGTTCATAGGGATTCCCAAAAAATCGAAATACTCCCATAGGAAACCTATAAAACAAAGGGGAAAAGCACATGAAGGGCATACCGAGCTGGAAAAGAAGCCAATGTCTGGAGGTATGCCGAAAATCGAAGAGGGAGAGGAAGGGCCCAACATATGGTCTGAATGGCTTCCACCCAAGACCCCTGCCTATCTCGAATATAGCAACAGAACCGAAGCAAACCGATATTTAGGGGTCTGGTTTGCGCTGGATGGCGGATGGGAAAACCAAAAGCAGATACTTTTGGACAAACTCACCCAAAGCTCGCTGTCAGTCCAAACACAAACACTAAACCTGAACCAGCTTCGCTACATAATCAATGCGGTTGTTGTGCCGAGAATGGCATACCCCTTGAAAGTTACATCGATCATCTGTACGGAAACAAACAATGTAGCAAAAGAAATTGATGGCACAATAGTGTCTATTCTACTAATTTTAGGGCGGGTTAACAATACCTAAGAGCGATATTCGAGCACCCTAATACCCTTAATAATTCGAGATATCGCATACAACCCATGCTTGGCAATGTTTATTGTAGTTAGGTTTGTGTGTGGAAACTGTAATTTCTGCTACTTGGATGGGTACACCGGGCTGACATGGCGTTCAAAGTTAGGGCGGGTTGGCCCAAAAATTACGGCGGGTTAACCCCTAACTTCGTTTATTGTTGCTCCGCGTAGGCTACGTGGTGGTCCCAAGGCACTAAGTGACAATATTTCAAGGAAGTCTTATGTGTTGTGACCTTAAGTTTCGATCTAGAGCAGTTCCCTATCGGTATAGACCAATCCTCAGCCCAAAGTGTCTGGAACTCTGCCAACTTTTTTTGGGTAATTTTGAGGGTTGATAAACGCCCGTTGTTCCTACTTTTTGCCCGAACTCGATTACCAATCCTCAGACCAAGGTGTCAAGAGTTCTCGCAACGTTTTTTGCGTAATTCTACTGCCCGACAATCCTTGTGAAAGGACTGGAATCTCGTCCAGTCCTATCACAAGGACCGGACGCGCGGGAATTCTTTTAACCATCCTCTTGATGCTCCTAGTGCCTATCCTCCGGATTGTAGTCTCATTGGGACCTAAACTGAGTACCCCTTTGCCCGCTTGCCTAAACAATGTCGCAATTTCATGCTAGGTTATCAACATTAAGCATGGGTAGCGTTAAAAATCACTAAATTCCAACCACACCACAGTGATATTTTCGGATTTTGTATACCCAGGCAACTTCAACCGATATTTTGAGGGCGAAGATGACCTCCGATCATTTTTTTGACAAGACACTACAGAACGAGTAGCTCGCGAACTTGACAACATAGGTCTCCGAATTTTCACAGGACCTTCGTGGAGGTATCTAGCGTGAGAAACCTTTCGGTCCTTGTGGTAGGATTGGCCTTTTTAATTAATTTGAATTAATTTTACCCCCACCTCTTCAGCCCTCACAAGTGCATACCCATATCGAGTATATCACCCGGCACATGTTTTTAATAAATATTTGGGCACCCAAGGATGATCTTTAAGCACTCAAACATCAACTACATCGAAAAATCGTGGCGGCTAGCCCCCTTTTACTTCGGTCCTTGTGGTAGGACTGGAGCGTCGGGCAGTAGCCATTGAGGGTTGATAAACGCCTGTTGTTCGTACTTTTTGCCCGAAGTCGATTACGCGCGCGATATCGTAGAAATGCCTAGGTATTGGTAACCCGCCGTAACAACGTGTTACGGCGGGTTAACCCGCCTTTCGCAGAATAGACAATAGCAAACTTCGTCCTGAGATATTTAAACTGTCCCATAGACACCAACCACCAATTGGTTTGGACACCGGACGCTCTAGGAGGACCGGGGATTGACAGCGTAACAGACATTGCCCATGCAACATGCATCTCGGAGACCCTAATCACATTATGCAATACAACAGAATACGAGTATTGGAGTGACCAAATCATACATGGATTACACGGCACACCAAATTCACACCTGTACAGAGACAACATCAGCACATGGAGCAGAATGGCAAGTTATGTCATGGAAAGAGAAGCGAGGGAGCTCAAAATCCAGGGCTCACCCTTATCCCACCACCTTCCTTTCAAAAAAGCCACAGACAAAAGTGGGAATTGGTTCAAAAGAGTGAGCTACATGCTGTCAAAATATGGCTACTCTATAGATACAAAGCATTCCACTTTTCAAGATTACGAGGAGCTACAAACCTTCCTTTACTCGTCACTCCCGAAATCGGTGTATGAGAAGATAAGTATGCTAGTGGCAACCCGGAATCTCAGATACATGGGTTCCTTTCTTCAGCCATGTGGAGGGCTCATGCTTAGTTGGGAAGAACTACGGGCAAAGCATAGCCTACAAGGAACATAACCCCCATCATGGTTCTCAGCCCTTCAGACAGAAGTTATTTGTGATGGGTCCGAAGCAGAGCTAAGAAAGGTTAAACCTAAATACAGAGACACACCGCAAGCCCCGGAGGAGGGCATGATGTAATGGAAAGGGACAGGAATGGGCCAGGAAGAGATATGACACCGGGTTAGGTACTCTACACTTGGAACAATACACTACGGATCAAGAAGGAAGATACAGACCAGGCAAAGCAGGACTGAAGATTTTACCAGTCAATGAATATCAGATATTGCAGGACGGGACAACACTGATGCCGGTGGACCAAAACATTTTGAGAATGAATGCAAACAACACAGCACGGATCAATATAGGAGAAGGCTCGGGAACCGAGATATACCTAGAATATGTTGAAAATAGACTCAAAGACCTGTTCAGAGTAAGGTGCAATAACTCATGTGCAGCGGATAATAGTGACTTTAGCTGCCCGAGTGCATCAGAAGATGAGGAACATGGCACACATGAAAGTACCGATCCCAGGGTTCCCTTTGATTTTGCAAGTGACGGTTCGCTCTACAAAAGGTCATCTTTTGCAAGCTGCGGAGCAGCATACATGAGATTTGAGGAGGGAGACACAACACCAACCATGAGCAAACATAACATACCAAGGGAGACACCTATTACTTCATCTACAGCAGGAATCATAGTTAACATCCATAAACCTAGCTCCACCATTGCAGAAATTTTGGGTCTCAGAAAGCTACTCCAAGATCGGAAGCATGCAATACTGAACACCTTGGTTCCCCTTACCCATGTAATTGACTCCATGGCAACTATCAATGTTGTAAACCGTGACCCTGGAACCTTAAATGTACGGGACCTTATGCAAGAGCCAAACAGAAGGGACCTGATAGCCATTAGATTGATCTTGGAAGAGTTAGGATTTTACAATACAACAGGACAAGCGAAACTCCTGATCAAGTGGATCAGAGGGCACAATAACGACAGGCTCCATGCCAAAGTAGATAGAACGGCCAAAAGAGCGGCATTCAGATACGGTGGAAGATAGCTAAGATTCGATGAAGACGGAGACTTAGATTTTTCTCTCCTTTTTCATGAACAATCCATAACAGGAGGCGTCAGGAACCACATTAGGAGGCTCCAAAAATTGAACCATCACAAAAAATGGAAAGACATGAATGGACAAGGCAGGGCACTCAGACTATTGGAGGAGAATCACGTGAAACCAACCAAGGATGTGTCAAAAATTGCCTCTAAGTATTTCACGGCCTACAGGTGCAGAGAACTCACAGGCCTACAAGCATCCCCTCATAGAGCACACAGGATGGGGATGGGAGGAAGCCCGACCTGCCATAAATGTGGCACACCAACACAGTGCACTTATAAACATATCCAATTGAACTGCCCAGGAGAAGGAAATGAATTACACCAGCTGAGGGAAAACCGACAAGAGGAAATACATGAGATGCGAGAAGACCCAGTCAGTCAGACAGGTCAAACAGGAAGCACTGCAACGCTCAGGGTTTCGCACTCCGAATCTCTCTCAACATACAGAAGATATAATATATAGTTCTAGTATGCTGAGTGTGATGCGAAATGAGCTAGTGTGTGCTCTGTCTCATGTGACAACCGAACTCGATCAGAGGAGGTGACAATCAGGTCAGTGAGGTAGTCAGAGGTGTCGAGCCGTATCGGTGATGACAGCGGTCAGGTCGAGTCGGTGATGACAGCGGTCATGACGGGTCGGTGATGACAACTCTGATGACTGAGCTCGGACTGAATGTCAACTCCAGCACACCACCTCGAGTGAGGTGGTCAGACCAATAACCAATCAAACCAAGATACATGCCACTAATCCAGTGCCAGAACCAAAATCCAGAAAGATGATGGAAATGGTGGAACTGCAGTCACACCGTGTCAGGGCTGAAAACCCCGAAAAGCTGGTCCGTAGACCCAACGTCCTGACACGGGCAGTAATCTGTTCCTAGTGCCACCCTGCTGTCGGGGGATAGTGATATGTCATGTCTCTAAAGGTCCACACACCGTGGCTGCAAGCTATCCGGGGTGCTTCGTCAGGGTTAGGATAAGGAGTGCCGAAGCAGGTCCAGATCCGCCCGTCACCGGAAAGACTTACTGCAGAGGGAGAATGAAGAGAGAGATCATGACTGACAGCAGCGGTGGCGCTCACGGTCGGAACAGACACTGTAAGGATACCATGACTAATGCAGTGTAGCTAATACCATAGAGTGAGCTCGGAATACAATGTCCATATACACAATCTATCAATGAGTGCACATCATTTTCTATCTAATACAGTGATTCATTTCTAAGGAAAACAGTAGCTAACATAAAGTAACCAGCCATAAGTAATTTTGAATATAGGCCAGTACCTGCAAAGCACAGTCAGCTACACAAACAACCCAAAACAGGAAAACAGGAAAGCAAGGTACTCACAGTCAGATCATGCTGCTGCTTTCTGAATACCAGTAAATCATTTCTGAATAACTGCAGCCTGAGCCTTACCCATGGCCATATATTGCTGGAACATCTGAATGAAGTATGGCTGCATGTCCTTGACTGGAGGAACTGGTTTGGTGTAAGGGTCTGCTAGGTTCCGAGGTGATGGGACTCTGGCACACCGAATCCAGTTCAATCTGACAAAGTCACGGAGGACATGAAATCTGATAATCACATGCTTCACCTTCTCGGAGAGGAGGTGATGCTCGACAATAGATCTGCATGCATCATTATCCAGCAGTAGAGGAATAGGTAACTCCAGGCGGGGCTGAGCTGAGGCTGTACTGATATATTCTCTGTTTCTGTTGTTCTGGAACTTGAGGGGGGTGATTTCATCTGTACTGAGTTCATCAGGAATTGTAGGAGAGTTTGGGCGGACTGAGGTCCGACCGTCTGCTGGCTTGTTTTGTTTGTCAAGCAGACGCCTGAGCACTGAGGTAGTCTGAAGAGAGGGCATGTCAAAGTGAATATCTGTGGCTGCTCTGTCAAGGTACTGAATAGCATGGTCAAGATCGGAATCAAGGGGCTGCTGGGAATCGATACGGTGAGTAATAGAACCAAATATCTCAGTGAGCATGAACATCAGGGATACCAACCGCTGTGCTGCTGTACTGGCTGCAACATACTCTGACCCTGTGGAGGAGACCTCAGTGATGGTCTGCCTCCCTGAATGCCACTGCAGTATCATACCAGCCAGGAATATCACGGAGCCAGAATAAGACCGGGCATCATTCTCTAAGTCCCTAGCAAGGTCAGCATCTGAATAACAGAACATGGTGATGACCTTGACCGGAGTCTCGGGGTAGTAAAATGCCAGAGAGTAATGAGCCGTGCTGTCCATGTACTGCGCAATTCTGATCAGAGCCTTCATAGACTCCTCAGAAGGGCATGATACAAACTGAGCCAGATAGATTACGGGATAGTAGCAGTCAGGTCGTGAGCCACGGGCCAGCCATAGCAGTGAGCCGAGGATGGATCTGTAACTGGGGACAAGGGATAAGTCTGGATCTGCTGGTTTCTTGATGATGAGCTTCGGGTCCATAGGTGTTCTGAAGGAATGAGCTGTGATGTTGTTGTTGGCCATTAAGTCCTTGATCTGTCTGGACTGGCAAAGGTAGATACCAGCCTGATCCTGCCTGACCCGCATCTGGAGAACCGATGTGACCTCTCCGAGATGCTTAGCCAGAAACCTGGCTCTGAAAGCTGCCCAGAAGGCATCCTCAAGCTCTGTACTGGCGACCAGAATGAAGTCATCCACATAGACAACACACATGGCCTTAACCAAATCAGTGTAGATGAAATATATGCAGTCATCATGAGAGGACTGCCTGAATGTCACCTCGCCGAACATAAAGCTGAGCATGAAAACCTTAACCAGTCTCTGCCAGGAAGCACCAGCCACCTTAAGGCCATACAGTGCATAGTGCAGTAAAGCACCACCGAACCCCTGATAGGTGTAACCAGCCGGAAATGATACCCATACTGGAACATCCAGCTTAGCATTCATAAAGGCCTGGGAGACATCGAAGTGACTCATCTTCAGACTGAAGATGCTGCCGAAGATGAAGGCCAGTCTGAAGGCATAAAGCTGAGGTGTGGTACAGGTGGTCTCCCACGGAAGGTAGCCGTATGTCTGCTTACCATTGGCACACAGTCTGGTTTTGAAGATCTGCCGTGTGCCGGATGGTGCTGAGGGGTCTGGTTTGAAGGGTCTGGAGAACACGAAGAGAGTGGTCAGGCCTTTGGTACCCGAGGGAAGGTGTCCCGGGACCATTTTATTGTCGGCGGCCAGACCAGCCACTTCGGCATCCATAGCCTCCTGCCACTGAACTGCTTCTGGGGTGGAAAGTGCCTGCTTGACACCGTGGACTGGTTTGAGCTGGGGTGCAGAAATATTGAACATGTGCACCACCAAGTCTCTGGGTCCTGATCTGATGAAGCTGTCAGCTGAGGTGTACTGCTGCGGAATGTACTCGGGGCGGACATCTCTGCTGGGATCATCGGAGAAGGGAAGGAAGGCGGCGGCATGAGTGGACGGAAAGCTGACGAGGGTAGCAGGAAGGTCCATATGCCAACCATAGGTAGACTCTGGAGTAGGCTCAAATATTACACCATAAGGTGTGCTGCTGCCTCTGTCGGTAGAGATGATGATAGCGCCATATGAAGGATGTCTGCGGCTCTCTCGGGCTCTGACAGCTGTCCAGATCGGATAGTGCTCATTGACCGAGACGGTCTTCCTATAGTGTGCGACATACACCAGCAGGTGTCTGTAGTGTGTACCGTCGGGTGTGGACTTGACATAATGAACCACGTCAGTCCAGGTATTGTCCCTCGACGGAACAGAGAGAAGCACACAGCCGTAAGACTGTCGGTCGGAAGTGCAGTAGTATGAGCTGATCTCAATGATCTGGGCATAGGTACAGTCGAGTGTCTCTGAGAAGGGAGATGGCCTGATAAAGGTAGCATCAGCCTCCCTGTCAGCTGCCATAGTGTCTGGGAATGCTGACATGGATCTGCCCAGGTGCTCATAGGTAGGTATCCAGTGTGGCTTGCCCACAAGATGTACTGTGCCGTCGGAGGTGTCTAGGATCTTGTAGGCATTAGAGCCCATAGAGATACCAACCATGCGGCCTGCCCATGATCTGTTCTGAAGTTTTGATGAGATGCCTGGCTGTCTGCTGTTCCTCTGCTGACTGTCCATAACCACATAGCAGTGTGCACCAAATGCACGGAGACGTCGGTACTGAAAGTGATGACCTGTCATAGTGTGGATAGGGGTAGTCACCACTTCCTTGTGTGGTGTAATGGACCACAACAAGGCACCATGCTTAGCCGCAAGCGGCCAGTAGCTGAGGTCAAGTCCAGAAGCTGTGAGGATGGATCGGATCATACGGGACAGGATGCCAGTGACATTCTCCGCATAAGGATTGTCCGTATGGACTGTGGGAGAAGAGGTCTGGTGGACAATGCCATGCTGCTGGTAAGCTGCCCGGCATTTGGCATCTGCCATCTCAGGTGCACAATCAGTCCTCAGCACCATCTCAGTGTCTGAGACTGTAGAGGTGGACAGGAATAGCTCATCAATGCCATAGGAGAGGGATCTGGTATAGGCAATGAATCTCAGGAGACACACATAGTAGTCTGCCTTAGAGGCAACGGTGAACACAAATAGGTATCTGGTGGAGATGTCAATGAAGTGGATACGGTATCTGTGCCCATTGTAGCCACTGGGTGAGATGGGGCCTGTCATGTCTGAGGCCCATTTCCGGGCTGGCTGCTGCTGACTGGTACGGAGGCGGTCTCTGCTCGGGGCTGATTTTTGTTTGAGGCCCGTCGTAGCACAGACTGCACACCACTGAGAGCAGGTGGTAAGTGAAGCAAGAGCTGCTCTGGAACACTGTGGTCTGCCCAAGTCTACCCCTGGCATGTCATAGAGACGGAGGATACGGGTCATCGAGGCATGCCCGAGAGCATCATGCAGCTCAAGGGGAGGACTGACCCTGATCGGGGTGTGGCGGTCTCGGTAGAGGATGCAGATGGGAAAGGGTGTGCCATCGATGAAGACCCGACCAGGTCCACCGTCAGAACCAGCTGGGGTGAGAGGGTGTGTGGAGGTGTAGGTGTGTCGCTCAAGGTAGCTGAATAACCCCGTAGTACCAGTAGGCCAGATGTGTAATACCTCCATAGTACAGGTCTTATGCCAGATCCTGTGGGATGGCATATAGGGAACTATCCAGAAATATACAGTATTATGAGGGTCCAGAGGAAAGTCAGCATTGCCTTTAGTGAAAAGGCGGTCCAGAATAGATATAGTGAATGGCGGATTAGCATAAAAGTAATAACCAGTCAACTGGACGGAGAATATACTGTTCTGACTGTGATAGTGCTGAAGAGCAGGATGATTGTTGCCCTCTCCGACTGGGAGAGAGTCGCCGAACATAGAGACATCAAAGGCTGGTTCCCCCAGCTTGGCCGTAGCCGTAGGAGAACCATGAGTAGTAGCCCAGGTACTGTACTGACTGTTGGACCACATCCAGTCGGATGGGTCCCCTGATCTGTGCCTCTTCTTATTGCCTTGAAAGGCCTGAAAGCTGACATCTGCTGACTCTGGCTCTGCCCAAAGATAGTCTGTGCCATCATCAATGATAGAGTATATCCGGCCAGAGTCAAGATGGGTATATGTCATACTGATGAAGTCAGGTGATGAGAAACCCTCCCGGAGCATAACTCGAGTTGACAGGAGGGTTTTGGCGCCGTGTTTGAAATGGCAGCCAGGAATGCTATACTCATCAATGTCACCAGTCAGTATGTCTCTGCCGATCAGTCTCAGTGTGCCGGTGCCGTCAGTCCGTGAAGCGGGTCCAGTCATGACTGTACTGAAGGATATGGTCCTGCTGGTATCAAGGTCAGTGATCCTGTGTCTGGACCCGGTGATATTGCCGGTTGCACCGGAGTCACAGACAATGCCATCAGTGTCAGAGCCGGTGATAGAGTAAAGATGTATCATGGGGTCCTGGGAGAAGATGACTGAAGGGGGTGCACAGAATAGTCCAAACCAGGTACACATCTCCAGGGCTGTGTCGCCAACATACTGCATGGCGCCGTAGAGCGGGGTCTGAGTCACAGGGCTGCAGACAGCGGAGATCGGTGACAGGTGGTGACCAGCCTCAAAGTGAGCCTCGACGAGGAACTCCTCATAGACACTCTGGTAGAGACATGTCAGGACTATGCCAAGGAAGGCTGTCAGGAGCAGAGCTGATACTGCTCTGTACCTCTGGCGCCGCTTCTCAAGCGCCTGAAGGAGACAGATCTGGGCTGAGCTGTCTGGTGGGGAACCGTCGGAGCCACGAGGAGAACCATAGTGGCGGTGCTGACCAGAGTCATACTGCCAATACCAGTCGGAACCAGAGGAATATCCAGAACCATCACCAGAGGAATACCCAGAACCATCACCAGAGGAACACTGCCGGGTGGCAGACCAATCAGGAGTGATACCAATGCCACCATCAGGTAAGCCACCATCTGATAAACCACCATCCCCAGACCAAACTGACTGGACTGACTGGACTGATTGACTGTACTGACTGACTGCAGTACTGCTTTTCCCACCTCCCATCTCCCCCCCCGGTTGACACAATGTCAATCCGTACCACACTCCCTGAACAGGTGCTGCGGCTGAGAGGGCCTCCGCCGAAGCACTTGCCAGGAAGCAAGTGAACAGGGCAAAGGACATGAATGCACACCGGAAGATAGAGACACCACCTCTACCGACACGCCGTGGCGGTGGAGGTGGTGCCTGTGTGTCAGACATGTGCGTGTCACCAGTCAGGTCAAGCGACTCATGGACCGGAGCGGGGACAGGAGGACACTGCTGAAGGAAAGAGGGGAAGAGACTCCCTTCTGTAGGGCGACCTCCAAGATTGATTGAGTTAAAGTTTGGGGCCGTGTCAGTGCCCCCAGTGTGCACCCGGTGCTCACTGGCTGGTGGGGACACTGACACGGCAGAGCCTGCATCAGACAGCAACAAGTCAGGAGGGCCAGGTGGCGGGGGCGTCACCAGAGGGGCTACACCCCTAGCTCCTAGTGAACTCTTTGATGGCAAAAGGTTACCGTGGCAAACGGTAGGGGACCTGTAGTCCTCCTCCCACACCCGCTCCCAGTGAACCTGCTCCAGGGATTTCCCTGGAGCAGACAGGGGGGAAGCAGGCGGGGGCACCGCACTGCTCCGTGACCCCTCCCTCAACAAAGATGCACTGTGAGTGTGGTGTGGGGAAGAGTGCTCGGTGGGTGCCGGTGCTGTGTACATGTCACTGTCCTCACTGTCACCCTGCACCACCGTCATTCCTGCAAACAGAGAACAAGTCTCTGTGAGTGCAGGGACGGTGTGCGTGTGGTGGACGGGTGAGGATAGTGACTCACACTGTGCTGCAAACAGTCTAGCAGACACCACCGACGAGTCTGCTCGGTCCTGTGGAGCATGATCCACAAGAGCTGACCCGTGCGGTGTCTGCTGTGTCTGACCGGAATGGTACTCTCTGCAACAGGCGAACACCACCGCAGCCGTGGACTGTGGTGAGTGCTGTGACACCTCGAGAGGTGCATCATGCTGTGCAGAGACAGGTGCAGAAACAGGGATGTCAGGCAGCAAGTAGGGGGGAGTGGGAAAGGGGTCACAAGCCTTCTGTTCTGTGCCGGTCCGGAACATCCCGAAGTGCACTCTTCCGAGTGACAGCGAGACCTTCTCGGACTGTGCACAGAACTTTTGGAATTTGGCCTCCGCATGTTCCTGAAGACGGTCCCACTCCTGTTGTTGAGCCTCGGAGAGGCCGTCCCAGTCCCCATCGTCGTCAGACTCATCGGAGTTCCCGTGCTCCTGACTAGCGGAGTGAGAACTCTCCTCACTCTCACTGTCAGAGCACGAGTCCTCCTGGTACCCGACAACTGCTGGGGTGCCGTGCAGCAGACAGAAGGACTCTAGTGCCTGTTCAGACTCCTCGTAGGCAGTCTGAAACTGGGCGGCTAGGATCTCCGTCCGAGCATGCTCCGCAAGCAGCTTCGGGTCGAGATGGAAAGCATGAGCCGACATCAGCTTCGGGCAGTCGGCAGCCCTGTGTCCCTTTGACCCACAGGTCCAGCATTCCCCTCGGAACTGCTGGGTCTGCCGATCAAAGACGACACGAGACTTGCCCTTGCCCTTGCCTTTGCCGGATTTCTGCTTCCCCTTACCGCCCGTCTTACCACCCTTACGGGGAAAGACTCCTGCACGGTAACCAGAGCCAAATCCCTTAAAAGGGTTAGTGCGACGAGGCGGAATGTACTGACGGGAAGGGGTGCGGTCAGAGACTCCCCTGCGGCCATGTGCACCACGGCTTCCGCCGTGATGCGAACCTGCATCATTGTAGAAAGCGCTGTTAGTGGAGACTTGAGTTTCGTCCCCGCGTTCCTGTGCACTGCCCGTGTCTCACGGAAGCAGGTCAGCAAGGAAAGCGAGGAGTCAGCGTCGAGCTTCTCCTCTGTGTAGGCATCATGCACCGCCTTATAAAAGACGGGACAGATCCTACGGAGAAACAATGCGATCCGTGCCTTCTCGGAGATGGTCACGGTGCACCCAGGACCCAAGTCGGACTCAACGGTGTCCAGAGAAGTCTGGAACACGTCGATGTAATCCGCTGGGTCCTGGCCAGCTCTCAAGTCAACTCTGTCACCAGCGAATAGGAAGTCCGCAGCGCTGAACTCCTCGTGATCAGGCACAACGTGCCTCACGAGATGAACAAGCGCGATCTTCCCATCCCCTGGGAAGAGTCTGTCAGCCTTGCGCAGGACACGCAAGGCGTCTCCTGCGCAAAGTGACTGGAGCAATTCCAACAGCAGGAGGTTCGCCTTTTTCGGAACCTCCAAACCGTGGTTTTGCAAATCGAACATCAACGCCATCTTAGGGTGAACGAGCGTGAGTCTGGAATCGAGTTGCTCGACCAGGATGTCCAAAAGCAAACGAGAATTCTTCTCGCTGCTAGTGAACTTCCAGGTCTTCGCAGACTCTCCAGGCTCGACGCACTTCCCTTTGATGACGCTGAGTAGAGCATCAAACTCCGCGGGTTTGCGCAACAACTCCCATGCGAGGTTGTTGCACACTGATAAATCTGACGTGTCCGGAGCATCCGCTGGAGTTGGTGTGCCGTTCAGAGCTCCAAATTTAAGTTGCCGTTTTCTCGCCCCTGGGGGGTGTGTCAGCAAGCGTCGCGGCAGAACTGGCGGTGTGGCGAACGGAGTAGAAGACATCTCGAAATCTAAAAGAAAGAACTACAAGCAAGACAACACTAGCAATCCCTAGCAGGATAATAAGCAAGCAAGCAATCAAATTTCACAACAGGAGCACCAAGAGGGTGCCAAAAAGGGAAGGGGGAAGAAAGCCTGTGATGCAAAACAACACAGTTAGCAGTCAGTGGTGATGGCGTGGAGGAGCTCTTCGTTCAGTCCCGCGATTTTAAAAGTACTCGCGCGAGATTGTCAGGGTCCCTACGGTTGATCAGGCCGTCCCAGGATTTTCCTAACTAATTTAAACGCTGAAACGGAACGTACGATTCCTCTCACTCACCACTACTTGCCTACTTTACTTCCATGATCCCTTGATGGCGCGCCCTCTTGGCGCTTCCCTAAGCGTTTAGCCGACCATAATCGGCTCCTAGCCTTAGGCCGGTGGTGGGGCCAAACCTGCGAGAAGACCCAGTCAGTCAGACAGGTCAAACAGGAAGCACTGCAACGCTCAGGGTTTCGCACTCAGAATCTCTCTCAACATACAGAAGATATAATATATAGTTCTAGTATGCTGAGTGTGATGCGAAATGAGCTAGTGTGTGCTCTGTCTCATGTGACAACCGAACTCGATCAGAGGAGATGACAATCAGGTCAGTGAGGTAGTCAGAGGTGTCGAGCCGTATCGGTGATGACAGCGGTCAGGTCGAGTCGGTGATGACAGCGGTCATGACGGGTCGGTGATGACAACTCTGATGACTGAGCTCGGACTGAATGTCAACTCCAGCATGAGATGATCAAACAAGTTATCGTAGGAGACCCAAGAATGATAATAGAAGGCAGAAACACAAGGGGTGGCAACCTTAGAGCCTCCGAAATCTTCCCCTTAGCAGAAATAGACAAAGACCTAACAGCCTCCAGACCGCTTGCTGCTCTTCCAGAGGCTAGCATGTACAAACTATAAAATACCAGGAAAGGTACTGTAGCAGTAGCCGCCGCACCCATCGGCATAAACAACAATGGGTATCACAACTTCCAAGACCTTCAGTACATCAAAAAGAAAGAATTCAGGAAGTTAGTTGAGTGGCATAGGCTAACAACTGATACACCCTAGACATCGATCAGTAATTACACACAACGGGCCAATGATATCCACTCAGCACTTATAGCATGTAATACTGAGTCGGGTGACCCGAAGAATTGTTATGCAATAAGGAGCGACTTGTTAGACATCATTATAGATGAGAGAGGCCTGGGAAAGGACGGATGTGAGCTTTTCTGCAACCCTATAAACTCACACCCTGGAATCAAATCAAGGAGGTGCATTCCCACGGCAGCAATGAAAGAGGCGCTGAGACCCTTTTGCCACAAAGGAAAAATAGGATGGGATGGACTCGCAAGAGATGCATACATCAACAATGTCACCGGAAAGGGAAAAAAGGTCTATGGAAACCCACCTTTTGATGGTGGGGTCCTAAAGGAAGCATCTGCGGTTATGCAGACATTGTCCCGTGGCCTGGAGGCGGCCATGACTTCAGAGGGATTCGAGGGAATCTGGATTCTGCCATTATCTCCAAAGAACCTCAAAAAGTGGACAGGGAAAGGCTTTAAACTAATCTTCAAATACCCAAGGGGAACCATACCCTTCATCCCACATGACTACTGGTCAGGTAAAGAACCCTACACAATGCCAGGGGAGGGATGTTACAAGGATAAGTACTCAGATGTGGTCATAATGTCTATAGATAGTGAGAGCATGGGATGCCTTGTCAGCAAGAAACTTGATAATGAAAAAACTGCAATACAAGCTGCTTCAATGGTTCATGAATGTAGTCCCGCATAAAAAGATTACCCCCAAATTGCTCAAAGAAACGGGCTTGCATCCGGATATGGTTAAACAAGCCCTTAGCGAGAGAGAATGTCTGTTGCCACCCCGATTATGCCCGTGGGTTGGGGGCAGGAATAATGTGGAGCAACAAAGCCAATACCCCGGAGCACACTTGGACGGGGAGCACAGGAATGCAGAAGGAACCCCCTTCCTTAACGCAGTGGAGTGGCCGGAGGAACTGGCCCTCACGGGATATTTACCAAAAGGCTTCGGCAAGGTGCTCAAAGGGATTGGTGTCCCACACCGTGGGGTAAAGACACTTTTGGAAAAACTGTCCAGGATGTGCAGGCGTCATGCAAGGGAAAGATGCATACTACACGAAACGGGAGTCCCGCCTGAGAGTGGCACCATAGATGAAGCACCCAGCATTCAGGAACTCTGCACGAGGAATAGAAAATAATCCGAGGTTGTAAAGATCGCAGGGGAAGTGCTAGGCAACTATGTGAACCCCCACCCTCCCCCCAGCCCCCAAGGGGCCGGGGCCCTGTAGGGCCCCGGCACCGCGGGGGCACCACCGGCCCGTGGGCCGGAGCACCCCGGGGTTTTTCACTGTCACCACCGCCGCCCACTCCGCCCATCTCCTTCCATCGTGCACGCCCACGACCCGCCGATGTTTTTCCGACGTCGCGCGCATATCGTTCACATTAGTGCCTTGTCACCCATGCTCATGCTTTTTGTGGAATGCTTGCCTTTGCAGACCTGGGTCATGTATGAGGGGAACAAACACTCGAGTAGATCGTTCCGAAGGCGTTGCCTTTCATCGACGTAAATGTTTTATTATTATTATTTCTTCTTACTTTCCCATTTTTCATAAAAAGGGAGGTTGGGCGGTGGGCGGTGCTACTTTTCGGAAAAGTTTTTCATATGACAATATAATGTAATGATATATTTATGTGAATTCTAAAATACTTTTTGAAATTACCCAACCTCCACCTCCCACCTCCCTTTTCTACTTTTTTTTTGTTAAAAAATGATAGATATATTAATAGACTACGCCATTCCGCACACCGATTATTTTTAATATTAATTTTTCATTTTTATTGAATTTATTTTTCATTTTTTGAATTTATTTTTCATTTTTATTGAATTTACTTTTCATTTTTATCGAATTTATTTTTTCATTTTCATTAAATCTATTTTTTTAAAAAAAGGGGAGGTTGGGTGGTGGGAGGTGCTACTGTTTGAAAACTTTTTTATAATGAAAATGAAATATATTAGATTATTTATTTAATTTCTAAAATACTTTCTGAAAACGGCAACCTCCCACCTCCCACCTCCCTTTTTAAATTTTATTAAATGAAAAAAATATATGTATATATAAATATAGTAATTTAAGGCCGCGCCGTTTCTTATAGCACGCCCATATTTAACACATAAGACATATTCAAATTCCACAGTCACCGGCACCGGCGGCGGCGTAGCCGCCACTATGACACATTCTGACGTAATTCTGACATAATTCTGCCAAACCTAAACCCTAAACCCTGAATGCACACAAAAATTAGGGGGTCACGATAGGGGGGCCTCCACGGCCGATTAAAACGGCCAAAACTGATTTTCAGCCCCCCTGGCGGCCCTTACAGACCCCCGCTGACACCCCTGTCATAATTTAATATCAAATATGACAGATAGTCAAAGTTAGTCATAGCTAACCAATGATAGTTAAACATTAGAGTACTCTTCATTCCACGTCATGAAGCCGCCGTTTCCGATTTGCGATTTAGCCTCCGGCACAGCCCAGAGCATATAGTCTGACGTGGCAGCTATAACTACCTCTTATAGATGACAATTGGCATTTGCGTTTAACCGCACCCTCTTCCTGTTTTTGTGGGCGCCTCGATGAAGCTTTTTTAAAATCGTCCATCTTGATCTACGAAGACTTGCGAGTTGCGACGAGCTTGCGACCACTGATGTGTGATGAGACCGTAAATTCATTGAGCCATATCCTCAGATGGCGGAGATGGCAGTTACGAGTTAGCCAGTTACTAAAGAAAAACTAAAGGAACGTAGAGATCGACGATCGGATGGGTAGCAGCAAATAAATTATTGGTGGCAGTTAACGCACCTAGCTGGATTTGGCGGACGCAGTTTGCAATAGTGGCATGGCATGGCATTTTGGCATGCCACCTCTGCATACATATCGATATAAATACTGAGCTGTGACTCATTTATGGCTTCAGAGCTCTGAAACCGAGTTCAACCGTTTATACAGTGACACGAAGGTTAACGCTTAACGCCGACATCGCATCGGCGCGGCGCGGCGTGTCATGCAGACCAGTCACAGATCACTTTTTATAGACCGCTTCCAGACTGCATGAGCCGTAGCCAAGACCACGAACACATAAATTATCGATAAAGGAGCTCTACTGTGACACTGAGTCCCGTCCTTAAATCTGGTTTGGAGATTACGGCCGTCGCGTCGCGTCGCGTCGCGTCGCGTCGCGTCTGACCAGATTTAAGGATGAAGAAATCGGCGTACTGCGACGGTGTGAACGACATTTATCGTCTACGTGGCGTCTGGATGGTGTCGTCGTGGCAACGGCAAAACAATTGCACGCAAGCTTAAACGTGAATGCAGTGTTGAAATTGACAGTGCCCCGTAAGTCGCTTTCCAGCGGCTGTTGTTTTCGGGATGCTAACGTGTACCAAACACAGCATTACTTTGCATATGAATTCTAATAAGTGTTAGGAACAACATGTTTTTTTTGCGCGCAAGATTCGTCCAGGATTCTGGATGCTGGACGACTCTTGTGAGGGGGGGTAATGGGCGTGATTCGAGCCAGCAATCTCGACTCACGCCCAGCAGCGACTCATACTGCACAGCATGAACATATCAGGCATATCATATGAACAAACGAAATCAATTCTGAGCATCTGACAGTGCACTGTCACCTTTAGCGGAAACGCGGATGTCAACCGCGTCCACGTTTCCGCCGCGGGGCTCGAAGCGGGTGAACCAAAGGACCAAATGAAACACAGATGCGCACATACAACGTTGAAAATATGTTTCAGTTGTTGCTATTAGTATTTTTTAGCTTTCCCTTCGGCGGGATACCGAAGGGAATGCCGTTTTGCGGATGCGGTTTCCCGCTTCCGCCATTCCCGCTTCCGCCACACGAAGCGGAGAATTCGAGATCTGCTTCCAGTCACCGAATATGTGCGGGGATGCTTCCTATCGTTCATGATACCTTCAAGTAAACATTATTTCCTTCTAATATATCGCGAATACTTCAATTTCTTCACTAATCTACCCTGCTGCACTAGGTTTTCACAGTGTTAATTAGGTCAAACGTTTGACCTACAAAGTGTCGCATTGCCTACGTGGAGCGTACACTTGCGTCGCATATCCAAGAAGCGTCCATTTTTTTATCTCCGATTTGATCTGACGAACATTTTTCAATTTTTGCCTACGTGGAACCAAAAAACGCGACGCAAGAGCGTCGCGTCGCGTAAATGTTGGACAAATTATCTCTGCGTAGCATGCTACGCAAAAGATAATCGTAATAACATCTCCGCGACGCGACGCTCTTGCGTAACTTTTGCGTAGCGCTTTACAGTTTTCCAACCAATCAAATCGCTGCGATCAAAAGTTACGCGACGCGACGAATTTTCATTTTACCCAAACCAGATTTAAGGACGGGCCTGAGCTACTCGTGACACTGTCGACTGTGGACACACTGACCGACTGAGACATACAGTAGACAGCTACACCGAGCAGAGGAGCATGGAGCTGCGAGCTCTATCACGAGGCATCGCATCGTGACACTTGAGACTTGTGACACAAGTGTCACTGTATCGTGTATGGCCTACTGCTACTTGTTGTTGTGACACTAGGCAGATCGATCTCAAAAAGAGATCTCCACTAGGCCATTTGACCGTAGGATCATGTGCGCGACAGTGCTTCGCTTTTTGCATCCCAACATGCCATGCCATAACGCGTGGGTGGCGTCGCGGTAAATGTACGCGACTGCAGTGGTACTGTCATCGTTATCGTCTGGCGATCGTGAGATCGGAAGTTCGTCTGTGTCGCCCGTTGGGATTCGCGCTTTGCTGCTGCTGCTGATTAAGTAAGTAGGTAATTTGGCCACGCCAGGTTCCAAATCATAACGATAAGGAGCAGAGGTTCGTATGGCGAATTTCGTTCGGTTTGGCTTTGGCGCTGGCGTTGGATAACGACACCTTCTGCTTCAGGTTTTCACTTTCAGCTTTTTGTCGCCTGGCTCCAAGATACTAGATAGACCGTACAGGTCTGATTTGGATCGCCAGCGAGTGAGCTTGAGAAAACAAAACATTACAAAGTAACATGAATATGTAATTTCAATAGAAGGAGAATGCCACTAATGGAGGCGCCACTAATGGAGGCGCAATCTCGGCCAACCCTTTCGGTGACCAGGGGTTCTCAAACCCCGCCCTTATTTTTGCGAACCTTAATCGATCACTATGAACAAACAGCAAGTGCGCATCCGCATCGGGAGGCCATAATTCTTCCGGAAACAAAACGCCGAATAACTTTCCTCCAGCTGCACCGGCACGCAATATCCTTTGCTAACGGCTTGCGTCAGCTGGGAGTGAAGAGAGGAGACCGGTTCGCAGTGTGGCTTGGCAACTGTGAGGAATGGGCAGTTGCGATGCTCGGTTGCGCACAAGCGGGTGTTACTTTAGTTGCTTTTGGATTGGACTATCGTGGCCCGCAGGCCAGGCACGCGCTCAAGCTTTCGGAGGCATCTGCACTACTCATGTATGGTCAATTTGGACCAACCGACTTCATCGCCATCTTTGATGAGGCTGCACCCAACTGGCGAAAGGAAGGTCATTTTGATGAACTTCCCAGTTTGAAGAATGTCTTTATACTTGACAAAAATTCCTGGGAGGGCGTGCGAGGATACGCATCAATGCTCCCGGACATAGAAACCTTCGAAGCGGACGGCCCAGCTCCTCATGACGCCCAGTTTATATACTTCACCAGTGGGAGTACAGGACTTCCGAAAGGTGTTGTGTTATCTGGAGCACAGGTGGTTGCAAACTCATACTTCAACGGTTTGCGCAAAGGAGTCATAGGGGGCTTGGACGTCGCAGCCGTCACACAACCCTTCTCTCATATCGGAGGTTTAGTCGTGAATTTTCTATCCCAGTTGGTGCACGGCGTTACCAACGTGATGACCTCGGCAGCGTTCGATCCGCGCGCGGTGCTTCAATCCGTTCAAGAGGAGTGCTGCACGGTTATGGATGGTGTTCCCTCGCAGTTCACAATCTACCTTAATCTTTCAGACTTGCCATCTTTCGACCTCGCAGCGCTGTGCAAGGGTGCCATCGGCGCGGCAGCGATTCCGAAAGAACTACTTGATTCTATAGTAGGCAAAGGATTGGGACAATCTTTTCTGTGCGTTACGTTTGGCATGACAGAGACTTCCCCTATCTCTATGCACGGCTCTCCGGAGGACAGCCTGGTCATTCGGCAAAATTCGGTCGGCAGATGTAACAGTCACGCGGAGGCCAAGGTCATCGATCCACTGGGTCGTGCGGTGCCTTGTGGTTGTCCTGGCGAGTTATGCATTCGGGGATTCCTTGTCACGGATGGTGGTTATTGGCAGCAACCCGACAAAACTATCGAGTCCGTGGATGCAGAGGGCTGGATGCACACTGGCGATCAAGCAGTGATTGACGTGAACGGGTTCGTAAATATTACTGGTCGTCTGAAGGATCTTATCATTCGGGGTGGAGGTGAGCTTTCTGCACTTCTGAGCTGGTTGCCTTTTCTTCGAGACATCGAGTACACACCTTGTAGGGCAGTTTTTTCACCTCACCTATCGCCATCGTTTTCGCAGCGCCTCTCCGAATCTCTATATGCCCGAAACTATTCTTTGCTCTCTTTCGTTATCAAAGGAGGCGTCACCCGCCTTTATTTTTCACGCTTTTCGAAAGTGTTTAGCCTTCTGCCGGCTGCGCGCTTTTTCTTCTTACGTAGGGCTGAAAGCTGCCGCTCTGCTTCATCGGAGGCAGTACCCATATCTGTAAGTGAACTCGGCTGGGGAAAGCTGCTTCCAACGTTTGTAGGAAAAGCCTGTTGTATATGACGGCGGAAGGCCCCCCCCCACCCTTTCCTTTTCCTTTTCCTTTTCCCCGTTTCGTTCGCATGTGGACTACGAAATATGCGGAACAAGTGGACCCTCCCCGTTCTTTCCTGCCGATCATGTCGTTTTATACCAATAACACCTGCCGGGCACAGCCCTTTTCTCCAGTGCGTTTATTATGCACAGGCGTTTGAACTGCCTTTGCATGTCGCCTGTATGCCGCCTATATGCCGCCTGTAAACGAGGGATGTTTGAGGCACACCTAAAACTCCTTGCCAGGAGGGGTATGTCCGCGCCTGGCCAAGCAAGAAGTATTCAAGCGAACTCACTGTGCACTTTTTTCTTGTTCTTTTTGCTCGTCGTATTCTCGCTGGCGGAAATCTGTCTATTCTTCCGGAATCACCTGCAAACTTTCCGGTGTTTCAGATTAGTTATCACTGTTTCATTCCTGTAAACTCCTCTTGTGGTTCCTGTTGTGGCTTGGTACTCAAAGCCAGCCTGGACGGGCACGATCTTATCGCAGAAAATATCATGCCAAAGGAGATCGAAGATAACTTGAACTTCCACGAGGCTGTGAAGGAGGCTTGCGTGGTGGGCATCCCATCTACTCTGTGGGGTGAGGAGGTGTGCTCGTGGGTGACGTTGAAAGTGGGCTTCGAGGGCACCCCGGACCTCACTGCTGAGCTACGTGACTTCCTCGCTACCCGCATAGCAGATTTCAAGATCCCGGAATTTGTCCTTTACACCAAGCAGTTTATCAAGACAGGCTCCGGAAAGATTCAAAAGATGGCGATGCAGAAAAAAGCCATCGCACTCATCAAGGAAGAGGCAGAGGCCAAAAAGAGAGCCTCAGGCCCCACGGAGGCGCTGCAGCCACTTCTTCAGCTCGGTCTTACGGAGAGGGTGACTGAAATTCAAAGCTTGGTGACGGATCTGGTTAGCAGCACCCTCAACCTTGATGTGGATTTAGATCAGCCGCTGATGGCCTCAGGGATGAACTCCCGTGGTGCGAACACACTCCGTGCGGCAATAAATGACACTCTCGGGATCGAGCTTCCCGGGACCCTCGCCTTCGACTACCCCTCCGTCGGTACCATGGCGGGCTTCCTTGCCAAGTTCATTGCACCCGAGGACGAGTTGCTGGCGAGCGAAGAAGCGGGCGGGTTAGTGGGCGAGGCGCGGGGCGCGCACAACATCCACGTAGTGCAGTATGTATCACAGATGCCTGTACCGTGGCACTACGAGGATGAGAAGCTGAGGCCATTTCGCGGGGACAACTTGCGGGTGCTTCCCATCTCGCGCTCGGACGGGTACGATCTCCAGGAGCTGTACGACAGCAACCCGGTTCAGTTTGGTGCGCTTTTATTGGATGTGGACCTCTTCGATGCGTCTCCCTTTGCCCTCTCTGGGCAGGAGGCACAAATGATGGACCCGCAGCAGCGACTTCTGCTGGAGAACGTGCAAGAGGTGGCTCCCCCTTTTGCCTTGCCTTCATCTTGTTCGCATGTGTAAAGCTTGCCTGCAGTGTTGCTACAGTGCTGCTGGGGGAAAGCTGGCTCGTGACTTCGATGGTGCTTTGCTGCCATCTTCACGTCAGACACGCCAGGTGAGATCTCGACAACGCTTGCTTTTGGTGACCGAGGGTTGTATAACACGGTTTGCAGGTGCTGGGGGGCGACTTTCCACGTCGGCCCGAGGGCACCAACATCGCGGCGATGGTCGGCATTGTGAACGTCGACTATTTTCGACTGCAGTTGAAGCTGAATGACGCTGTCAGCGCGTACACTGCTCCCGGGCTTGCGCTCGGGGTCGCCTCGGGTCGTATCTCTTATACATTTGGGCTCATCGGCCCGGCTGCAAGCATCGACACCGCATGTTCATCCTCGTTGCTTGCGCTGCATGGGGCATACTCTGCCATTCACCGTAACGAGTGCGATGACGGGCTCGCCACGGGGGTGAACCTGTCTCTCACGCCGGAGGCGTCCATGTTGTTTAACAGAAGCGGTATGATGGCTGCGGACGGGCGCTGCAAGGCCCTGGACAACACTGCAGACGGGTACGTGCGTGGCGAGGGCTGCGTGGTGGTACGGCTCGTGCCACTCGAGGTAGAGGAGGAGGAGCGCTCCGTGGGCCGGCTTGCAGCCTCCATCATCAACCAGGATGGGCCCTCAAGTGCCCTTACGGCGCCTAACGGCCCTTCGCAGCATGGGGCCATCACCTCGGCGCTGCGTTACATTGGGGCAACCCCCTCGGACATGCTGTGCCTGCAGATGCACGGTACAGGCACTGGGCTGGGGGACCCCATAGAAGTCGGGGCAGCGGCAGGGGCGCTGGTGGAGACGCGCAAGCGCTCTGCCGCACCTCTGACACTGATGGCGCTGAAGGCCTGCCTCGGGCACGGGGAGGCAGTGGCAGGGCTCATGGGTGTCGTGCAGACACTCCGCAACTTCCACAGCTGGGAGAGCCCTGCACTCCCCCACTTGAAGACCATGAACCCGCACGTGGCCTTCCCGCTTGGAGTGCAGCGCTGCGCTGGCAAGTCACGTGCCACGCGGGTGGCATCCATGCTCCCCTGCCTCCCTGCTACGTGCACCTCCCTCCTCATCGGCACCAGCTCATTCGGATTCTCCGGCACGAATGCGCACACCGTGGTCGCCCCCGGAGCACTTGCAGTTCCAGGCGCTGGGGTGCCTGCCGGCTGTGTTGTGCGTGAGCCTTATCGTACGCGGTTCTGGATTGCACCAAAGATGTCGTGGCTGCTACAGAGCTCGGCAGTGGATGGTGCCGGCACAGCACAGCGTAAGTCGCTGGTGATTGCGCCGATTCAGGGCGCCACATCAGTGTACTTGTGGCACCACATTGTGGCGGGCAAGGCTATTGTGCCGGGTGCCGGCTTCTTCGAGATTGCGTTGTCGGGAGGTATGCTGCTGAGCAAGCTCTCTTCTGCTAGTGTGACGCTCGTTGCGAATACCATCCCAGCACCACTCCCCCTCCCGGACATCACCGGGCCAAACACTGGGGTGATTGCCACTCTGAGCATAGACGCCTCTGGCAAAATGGAGCTCTTCTCACTGAATGCTGCAGGGTCGCAGTCGCGCCACCTGATGGGTCAGTACGCGCGGGTCAGCGAGCGGCCGAAGCCGGACTCGTGCCTCGTCACCTTCCCGGCATCGCAGCGTGTTCTCGGGATGCGCGAGCGGTACCGCGCATCCCGCGCCACACTGCCCATCGCGTCCCAGGCGCACTACCCATGCATGGCGGAGATGGCCGGCCTGCAGTACGGGCCCGCGTTCCAGCTCCTCGGGCTGGTGATGCGCGAGGCCGACATGGCGGGTGGCGTTGCCATTGGTGCCATCGACGTGGATGACCCGAAGTGCCTCTCTGGGTACTATGTGCACCCCGCAGTGCAGGATGCTGCGCTGCAGCTGGGTATTGCTGCGCACACCGGAGACAAGTCTATTCCGACGCGTGTGCCGGCATCGCTTGCAGCCCTGTGCGCCACCGGGCGGGTTCGCGGAGTCGCCATGTGGGCCAAGGTAGCAGAGGACAAGGAGGGCGCTGACCTCTCCGTGGTGCGTGACCACTGGCTGATGGAGACTTCTGGGGCCCTGCTCACCGAGGCCAACACCCTCACAGCGAAGTCCCTTGGCGGCGCCGGTGCCTCTGGTGCTGCCGCAGAGCCGGCTGTGCCTTTTGTGCAGCTTCTGTACGACACCCAGTGGCAAGCGTGTGCCCCCTCAGAGCCTCCAGAGCTGCGCCCGGTGCCCTGTGATCACAAAGTGATCCGCGCTGGGCTCAGTGAGCTTTGTGGAACATCTGAACCCATGAGCTTGCGGTCGGGCGTGCTGTCCAAGTCCGCCAGCCGCACGATTGCTGCAACTCATCGAGTGGCGGCAGCGCAGGGCTCAACTTTCTACGGGTCAGGGCGGATGGCCTTGCCCATGGCCCCCGTCAACGAGTTCCTCGGGATGCTGCGGAGTGCCATCGGACACACAGCGCTGCAGCAGGCAGATGCTGTGAACGGCTTGGTGCTGGCGAGTCGCGGGATGTACGGGGTGGTGGAGACACCATGCCTGGAGGTTAGCCTCAGTTCTCGCTTGCATGCCGCTGTTTTCCGCGGGCTGGTCGCCACCGCTGAGCAGGAGGTGGCATCTATCACCGCTGCCCTATTTGATGAAGACAATCATGCAGCACACTTAGGGCTGCAAGAGGTATCGGGAGATATGCATGGTGTGGCACGACGCGGCGGGGCAACCATTGTACCCCGGCTGATGGAGTCGTGGACGCTCCCCAAGCATGAGAACGCGAAGTACTTGCCGATGCCACGTGGCTCATTCAAGTCACTGCTGCGCATTGGGTGCAAGCGAACGGAGAAGCTGGCTCCCGGGGAGATGGAGGTGAAGACGCATGCCACCGGATTAAACTTCCGCGATGTGCTCAACGTGCTTGGCATGTATCCCGGCGAGCCTGGGGACCCCGGCGCGGATATGGCCGGAATTATCACGGGCATGGCCTCTGACCTAGATGATGGACATCCTTTATCGCCGTACGTGGGGCAGCCGGTGTTTGGTCTAGGAGAAGGGGTGATCCGTACATACTGTACAATTCACGAAGAGCTGCTACGTGCAAAGCCTGCGAATGTGGGGTTTGAGGGTGCCTGCGCCGTCGCCACCGTGTTCGTTACAGTCAACGTGCTCACGGCCAACTTTTCCGGACCCATTCCTGGGCGGCTGCCACCCATCGGAGCCCTGGTGCATGCTGCTTCCGGTGGTGTGGGTCTGGCGGCATCACAGGTATGCTCTCATGCCTCTCTCTCTTATACCCGCTGCACGACACTAGAAAGCCTGCACACTTCTGTGGTGGGTGCACTGCACACACATGCGCGCGCCCTTGCAGTTACCTGGCACGAGCCCCTTGCAATCTGCACGGCAGTGTGGAAGTAGTACTACTGATTCACTGGTATGCATGACCTATTTTAAGGTGACTGTAGAAGGTGTTCAATTATTGGATCAAAGCGAATGGCCATTTTCCCGGCCTGCTTGCCATGGCCGAAACAGCGTTCCGCAGTGCTGATGTTGGGGTATGGAACATCTGGGCAGGTCCTGAATGCAGGTGGGATGGCAACATATGGCACCGCGGGGAGCCCCAGCAAGCGGACGGTGCTGAGGCAGCTGGGCCAGAGGGTGCAAATACCGTCGCGCGACACCAGCTTCTCCAGCGAGCTGGCACCCCTTGGGCTCTTCCCCGGAGTGGTGTTCAACTCGTTGACATCTGCTGGCATGATCGCGTCCACGCTGTCGTGCTTGGATGTGGGTGCCCGTTGGTGTGAGATCGGAAAGCGCGAGATCTGGAGCGAACCGGCGATGCTCAATGAGAGGCGGGACATGAACTACCTGCTGGTGGCCGTGGACTTCCTCACGCAGCGCATGCTGAGCGAGTCCCTTTCGTGGCTAACTGTCAACCTTGCCAATGGAACCTTCGACCCCCTGATGGGTGTTCTGTACAGCTTTGATCAGACCCGCGACGCCTTCATGGGCATGTCCAAGGCGCGCCACGTCGGAAAGGTATGCGTTGTTTCGATTTCTTGTGCGAGTTTGCCTCAAGTCTGTGGAGCCTGCCTGACGTACTGCAGGGGAGTCTGGTGCGTAGATGTGAGCCGGCGGGCCCTTTAGGAGCGTTGATGCGGAGAACCGTGCAGCATGCTGTTTCAGGATGGAGCTTGCTGTGATGACAATTATCTGGTGTGGCGGCACCTCGGGAGGGCTGGTTGCCCAGATCCGAGCTGCTTGGATCTTCAGGGCTGTTCATACTGAGAATCTTGCAGCATGCTGATTGGCCCGTTGGGGCATGAAAGCTGTGCCTTGTGTTGACCGGTGGTCCTTCAGGAGAGCCTTGTGCTGAGAGCTTTACTCTGGGCCGGTGGTGACGCGAATGTGTGCTGCTTGCGCTCAGGTGTTGATTGCCATGCCGAATTTGCCGGTGGCTGGGCTGAACACCACCAACCTGGTGAGCGGTGGCATGGGCTCGCTCGGGCTTCTGATCTCTAGCTGGATGGCCGAGATGGGCACTCTGCGGTATGTGCTGGGCGGGCGCAGCGGGCGTGGTGGCGAGGGGCTGCGGGAGCTGATGGCACAGAGCAGCAAGGCGAGTACCTCGTTTGTGCGCTGGGATGCTGGACTCGCGGAGGAGACCGGTTGGGTGTGCAGACGCACGCTGTCCACTGCGAACATCACGCTGCTGCATGCTGGTGGTGTGCTGATGGACTCTCTGATTGACAACCAGAACATTGCGAAGATGCATGGCTCCTTCGCCCCGAAGATCCACGGCCTGGCGCATCTCCAGGTGCGCCTCGCAAGCAGCAGCCACGCTGGCATCCTGCGCGCTGCTTTGGTTTGTACTCGAGTGGCTTCAGGGCAGTGGCAATGAGAACGGAGAAAGCAAATCAGAAATCAAAGAAGAAGCATCTTGAGTGTCCCCTCGGTGGGGGAGCTTGAGCATGCACGTGATTGCGAGCTAGAATGGTCAGTGCTGCGTGCAGCAGACCTTGCATGTGTACTTAGACACTTAGCCACAGTCTGAAGTTCCTTGTTGACCGCAACTTGTGCAAGCTATGTGCATGCTTTTAGGGTTTTTGCCAGTTTGGAGGGAAAAAGCATCCTGGATGATGATCTCAGCCAATATCTGATGATGAGATTCACTGGAGGGATGTGAACTGTGGGTGTGTACAAAGCAGGAGGGGCTGCAAGCAACCCCGGTGGCCTCAGCGGTGCTGTTCTCGTCAGTGGCGGCGCTGCTCGCATCATCTGGGCAAGCCAATTACGTTGCGGCGAACTCTGCACTCGATGTGTGGGCGCAGGCGTCCAAAGCGGTGGGCAACACATGGCACAGCGTGCAGTGGGGAGCATGGGGTGGAGGCGGCATGGCCTCGCAGAACGCATCCACAGTCGGAAGGCTGGAGCGGCTGGGTATGGGTATCCTGGAGCCCGAAAGTGGCCTTGCTGCGCTGGGCAGCCTCCTCACCCACGTGCACCAGGGTGGCGCCAAGGTGGTCCCCCTCGGCAAGGCCACAGCGAACCCTTTCAACTTTGAGAAGTTCCTTGCGCCTACCGGTGGCGTCGGGACGTTCGTTCCGGCCCTGTACGAGGAATTCCTGGACTGCCTGGTGGAGAAGGAGGATGCTGTGGGGCTGGGTGGCGAGGGTGGTGGGAAAGTGAGTCGCGAGCAATGTGCACTCATGGTGAGCTCGAGCATCAATGATGCAGTTGAGGCAGTGATCGGTGAATCTGTGGATGCCGGGGAACCGCTGATGGATGCTGGGCTGGACTCTCTCGGGTCTGTGGAGCTGCGCAATGCTCTCACCACCAAACTAGGGCTACAGCTGCCAGGGACTCTGGTGTTCGACTACCCTTCCGTGGAGGCTATGGCCGAGTACCTGGTGGAAACCATGGTGGATCACCTTGGCATTACAGATGATGTGGACGAAGAGGACGAGGATACCGTGGTGGAGGCCGGCCTGGGGGATCTCGGGGAGGCCGCGGGCTTCGGGCCCTCGCACCTTGCTATTCGTGCGTGCGCATCGCTGCGGGACACCAAAAAGGAAATGGAGTCCTTCGACTTGATTGGTCAGGTGCCCTACCAGCGATGGGACACTGATCGCGACATGCCTGTAGGATTTGCATCAAATGATAAGCCGGGGATGACGGTGCGATTTGGCGGCTACATGCACGATGTGGACCTGTTCGACATGGCGAGCGCAGGGATCAGTGCGGCGGAGGCCACGCTGATGGACCCCCAGCAGCGGCTGATGATGGAGGCAGCTCGCGAGTCATTGATGGCGATGGGTAAGATTTATGAAGGTGGGAAGCCCAGCAACAACCTCGCCACCTTCACAGGAGTGGTGAACAACGAGTATGCAAAGCTGCAGAAGGCTTTCGCTCCAACCATCACGACATACACCGCCACTGGCATCGCCTTCAGCGTGGTGGCTGGGCGAATTGCGTACTACTTCGGACTTACGGGACCCTGCGCAGCGGTGGACACTGCGTGCTCCTCCTCGCTGGTGGCAACTCACATGGGATACTCCGCACTGCAGAGGAAGGAGTCTGTGGGCGCTGCTGTAGGAGGTGTCAATCTCACCCTCGGGGTCGAGCAGTACTGCATGTTCAATGCAAGTGGAATGCTCACCCCAGATGGGCGCTGTAAGACGCTGGACAAGGCAGCCGATGGCTACGTGCGCGGCGAAGGCTGCTGCCTCTTTGCACTAGCTCACCTCACCGCGGAGCCAGCAGCCCCCCAGTCCCTGCTGGGTCTCGTTGTTGGGTCCTGCCTGAACCAGGACGGCCGGTCCAGCAGCTTGACGGCGCCCAATGGGCCCTCCCAGCAGGCGGCCATCCAGCAGGGGCTGCACTCCGCCTCCGTCACCCCTGACGTGTTCACCTGCCTGCAGATGCACGGCACAGGTACTGCTCTCGGGGATCCCATTGAAGTCGGTGCGGCTTTCGCGGTGCTCTTCAAGAAAGGCAAAGACTACAAAGGGTGCAGTCCCGGCCACCCAGTTTACTCTCAGCCTTGGCGCCCCCCTGCTTGCCTGATTCTCCCTGGTGCCCTTTGATAGCCTGGAGTGGGATGCAGCCGGTGCACCGATCAGCCTGTGGCGCGGCCATCTGCTGGCGGCCTCGAGGGCTGTGCAAGTCCCATGCCTGTGTGCTGTCCTGGTAGATGATGGAATGACCTGGACTGTGCCGATGTCTGCGGTGGGGGTGCAGGCGGCCGCCGCTGGAGGCGGGATCTGCCAAGTCAACGCACGGCCACACGGAGGCCTCTGCCGGTGTGGTTGGGCTGCTGCACTTGATCTCGCGCTTGAGTGGCCAAGGTGGCAACACCCTGATGCATCTCACCACGGTCAACCCGCATATCACGAATGTGCTGGACATGATGAAGCCGGAGGCCCTCCTGCCGCGGCAGGCATCACCCTTTGCTCCAATGCACCATGGTGCTGCAGTGGACCAGCACTGCCTGGCCGTGGGTGGAGTCAGCTCTTTTGCATTCCAGGGTACCAACGGTCATTGCCTTGCAGGGGTGGCACCCAACGAAGGCGCCCAGCTGGCTCTCGGCCGGCTCTCCACGTGGGAGCGCATCCGCGTGTGGGTGCACCCGCGGGCCTCTGCGCTGGCCAACCTCAGCTCCCCTGCACCGAAGAAGGAGGGCACGGTGCGGCTCTTTGGCATGCTCGGATCACCGCTACTGGGGTACCTCTGGGACCACCAAGTAGGAGGGCGTGCTTTGCTGCCACTCACTGCCAGCCTGGAGGCTGCCACCTGTGGTATTTACTCTACACACCGCGCTCCGGATTCGGCATCGATTGCTGTCGTGCAGCTGTCGCTGTCTCAGCCCATCGAGCTTAAGGAGAAAGGCGTGGGACTGCACTCTGTGGCAGTGCGCGTGGTGGTGGATGCACCGCGGGGCACCTTCGAGGTGGCGGCAGCAGATGGCCATGCTCCTGGGCGCGCCCTGGGTGGACGTGCGGTGAGCGGGCACATCCGAGATGCCCTGAGTGTGCCTGTGGAGGTGGCTGTGGCTGCTATGCCTCCTCTAAGTGCCAACGAGCAGTCCCTTGCGCAAATCTGCCCGTGGTGGCTGATGGATTCGATGGGGCGGCCAACCATCAAGATGCGGCGACACGCCGCGGGCCTCATCACGCCGCAGCTGGTGGAGCAGAACCTACAGAGCCATCGCAATCATCCCGCGGCAATGGACAACTGCTTGCATGTGGGGCTTTCCTGGGGGGCCGCATTTCCCCGTCCTGGCGTCACAAGGGAGACTCGGGTGCCCGCCTCCGTCCAGGCATTCTGTGGCCAAGCCGTCGGGAGAACTCTGTGGGGGGTGGCACAAGAGGCCAAGTTGCCTCTGTCCGGCGAGGGCTCCCTGGTGGACCACTGCATGTTCGGCACTGCAGACTGGCGCTGCGTTGAGCTCCAAGGCCTTGAGGCCCGAGCTATCTCTGCCAAGCCCGCTGCAAAAACTGCCACCGCCAAGCGGACTGCATCGGGTGTCCCACAGGTGGCTGCAGCCACGAGCAGTAAGACGTCAGAGTTCCTGTACGTGACGCATGCGCAACTCGGGCTGCGGGCTGGGAAGCGACTGGCCGCCTCCAGTGTGC
>LGRX02004704.1:0-18664 GCA_001247695.2 Cymbomonas tetramitiformis | reverse complement strand
GGGCCACAGACTCGAGAAGGCTCCACGTGGCACACAGGAACGGCCAAGATATCAGCAGGTTAGACCGCTTTGTTGCTGCACAACGAGTTGAGAGGGGGGCAGAGAGTCGCCGACCTTTGCTTCCAGCAGTTCCCTGGCGAGCCGTGCGGCGCGAAGGGCCTTTCCCAGGAGACGGCATGGGGGCCTCCCCCTCTGCTTTGGCCTGTGGCACCGCCGGGATGCTGCCGAGGGGCACGCGCGAGCCGAAAGCCAGGCCCATGGGTCCTTCATATCCACATTTCGCCGTGGACGTGAGCCGGCGGCTGAGGGAGCTCAAGTCGCCGCTGCTGCCAGGAGTCATGTTGAGGGACTCTGGCTCCGATGAAGGTCGCCAGTCCGACGCAATCGAGACAGAGTCGCTAACTATCTGTTCAGGGTACAAGTACCCAGTGCATCAGCCCTCAAGCTTCATGCAAGGAACTGTAAACGATATCCTAGAAGACAAGAACAAGCCTACATTTCGTTGGGGAAGCTGTTTAGCATAACGCGGGATGAAGCTGCTCGCCGCAATGTTCAGAGGAAGTGTAAGCTTGCGGCGGTCGGAACACCGTGAAAGCGCGCTGAGTGTCGTACCTGTTGCGCGTCGAACAGCACCGTCAGGCACTCTGTGCCAGGGGCAAAATCGCAGTTTTTGGGGATGGGCTCGGCGCCGATGAGGTCGAGAGGGTCTCCCTCGGTGGTCAGCGGCGGGGACTTCAGCGTGAACAGCTTGCGCAGTTTGCAACAGGTGCCTAAGGCGATGAGGTTGCAAGAGCGTCACTGCAAGACGAAAAGCCAAAAGACACGAAGCCCCCAGTGAGATTTGTGGATAGTTTTACTTTCAACGGAGCCGAAGTGCGTGTGAAGTGTGAAGGAAAGCTTGTACCAGCGAGAACAGGTATCATGGAAAGTTAGAGGCCTTGGTTTCGAACGCTCTGAATGTTTGAAAACCAAATGCTTCCCGACGATGCAGGTGCAGTCGCCTCTACTATCCGTATTCGTGAAGAATGCGTCTGCGGTCATTTCTTTTCGCAACGCGGATGCCTGAGGTTTGAAAGAGAGAATCGAAGAGGATGCATGCGTGGGAAAGCATCACACATATGTATGGTTCCAACAGCATAGTACGCACTAGTTTTAATATCATCTTTGGGAAGCTGCATTTTACAGTGAGGTCCTCCTTCACAATAATACACGTAGCTCTTTACCTCTTTTTCAAAGACCTGCGCCGTGAGACTGGTTAGCATTGATGAAATGTATGGCGCTCAGAACTCGCCAGACTCGCCCGCGTAAGTGTTTTCTCAGGTCAGAGACAGAAGCGCACAAATCAATCAACACAAACCTTTTTTATTCCCTTTCCACCAGTGATTTTCCACAGCGCCACAGGATTACTTCCCTGTATCCCGGCATCAAAATCAAGTTAATGTAAAAGCTAAGATAGTCGATGCCTGAGCGGTGCAAAGAGGTGATGCATATCAATACAATAGTTTTCATTACCTGGGTACTGAAAACCTCAAAAGAAGGGCCTCCTTGATAAGAACCCGCGAAAAGACCGCCTGCCACCATGATTTAGGAAGATCGGATCCGGTGAACGCTTCACCGAGGAGACTCCTGGCAAAGGAAAGTGGGGATTGGCTTCTAAGGAGAGCAGGAATATCGTGAACCAGTTTTTCCTCGTGTCGTCCAGCAGACGGGGTTAAGGCTCGAGGTCAACACTGCAGGTCATATTTTGCTGGGGAAAGTTAGAGGCATCTAATTCCCAGCAGTTCGCATAAAGAGGCATAGTCCAGGTCGTATGCTTCTCCGTCCGATAAAATACTAAATGTAATGATTGGCCCACAGAATATACTCAAGGCTATTTGGTACCCCGACGTTGCAGCTATCCGAAACAGAATGACGGTCTTGCTATGACATTCATACCAGTATGCTCGCGCACGCATGTGTGTTTGTCTGTGCGCGCACGCCAACCTCTGTGCGTGTGTGTGCCATAATCCAAACTGATGCGAGACTCTTTGGCCTTCGAGTCGGTAGGCTCCTTGCCTGCTGAGTCCATAAAAAGTAGTTGGCGGCAGAATGAGTTTAGCAAGCTTGCCCCCGGGGACTGGACGGCGCTCCACTCCTTTCAAATTCTACCTTGCGTCGGTGACACAGAGACAGACCAGAGAATTGCACATCTGAGACCATTCCCGATCCTCGTTTACCACGATTTACCAGCTCCGCCTCTATATCTATACTACATTGCGAAGTTTTATATCCATTTACCATTAGGCCATGACCATTTACCATTCCAGAGCCTCGTTTACCACGCTCCGTTCTGAAATTACCAGGCTTTTACCATGCTTCAACCTATATTACCGCAAATTACCAATGATTTACCGTCAGTTATTATTTTTTTTGAAATATTTTAACGTTTACCACCTGATTACCACCCCACATAGGGGCTTACCGCCGTTTACCACCAGTTTACCACATTTTAACACCAGTTTACCACATTCTACCACGATTCCTTCTCAGTGTGCACGACCTGCAGCGCCGCTGCTCACCCTTTGGCCGCTGATTCGCAACCGTAGGAAGCATGATATGAAACTTACGACAGACGGACTGGTTTGAGCAGAGGCCACAGGCCCACATGCAACGAGGGAGGAAAGAGAAACACAGGAAACATGATTCTACGAAACTTAGGACGGACGGACTGCTTTGAGCAGAGGCCACAGGCCCAGGGCATAGCGCACTGGATAATAACTTTCATTTCACGATACTACATAGTAACATCGTCTGCAGCATACGTATTCAGGATTATCCGGCACGCCACGATGGTAGACGGTAACTACTATGCTTCTATGACAACCGCGCTAACGAAGCTTGCTGTTAATCCTATACACGAAGTCTTTGATAGTGCCGTTTAAAATCACGTGCCAGAAGAGAGGACTCGTATCCTGGAAACACGCAGGCGTAGTGTATCACATGGTGTGCGCTCACGTCAGGTCAACAAAAGTGCCCGTGGGCGTGGGCAGAACCCACTCCACTGCAATGCCGTAACCATGCAAGTCGACAAGTCTATGCAAGCAGGGCGAACTATCCCTTCGCCTATATAGGTCAACATGAGTCCCGCCGCGCGAAAGTCTCAACACCAGAACCGTGCTGTGTACTCGTTCCGCATAGACTGTCAGGGTGTTGTTCACCAGGTAGCCCCAATGACACCGGTGTTGGTCACACAAATATTTCTTTTGTTGAGGAGTAATGCCCGTCTGGGTAGAGCCCCAACCCACAGACTTGGCCATCGCGGCCACAGTTCCCTTCAAGGCCTGCTCACTAAACTGGCCGGTAGTTGCCGCTGCTAGCGACCATATGAAACACTTGCCATCGCCGGGGACTATTACAAGCAGCCATGTGCGTAGAGAGCAGCGAGAGCGGCCCTACAAAAACACGCGAACGGACACTGTCACAGGGGCATACACTCGATGGCTGTGGAAGCATGCGCAGCTCGGGACCGACGTCGCCAGGTATCCATGGCCCTGTCGATGGCCCGGGGAGAGCCACTCTTTGGCCGCTGCTCACCCTTTGGCCGCTGATTCGCAACCGCAGATGACGCAGCATAAGGCACAGCGCCGGGGAGAGTGCCGCACGCGCCACGCGCCTGATTCGGCGCGGAGCGGAGCAGCCTCCCCGCACGCTTTGTCCCTGGGTCCTATGGTCCTTGCGTGCACACTATGCACCTATCTACCGTACACACACCCTCGCGCATCCCTCCCCACCCACGACCTGCAGCGCCGCTGCTCACCCTTTGGCCGCTGATTCGCAACCGCAGATGAAGCAGCATAAGGCACGGCGCCGGGGAGAGCGCCGCACGCGCCACGCGCCTGATTCGGCGCGGAGCGGAGCAGCCTCCCCGCACCCTTTGTCCCTGGGTCCTATGGTCCTTGCGTGCACACTATGCACCTATCTACCGTACGCGCACCCTCGCGCATCCCTCCCCACCCACGACTCGCAGCGCCGCTGCTCACCCTTTGGCCGCTGATTCGCAACCGCAGATGAAGCAGCATAAGGCACGGCGCCGGGGAGAGCGCCGCACGCGCCACGCGCCTGATTCGGCGCGGAGCGGAGCAGCCTCCCCGCACCCTTGGTCCCTGGGTCCTATGGTCCTTGCGGGCACGCTATGCACCTATCTACCGTACGCGCACCCTCGCGCATCCCTCCCCACCCACGACTGCAGCGCCGCTGCTCACCCTTTGGCCGCTGATTCGCAACCGCAGATGAAGCAGCATAAGGCACAGCGCCGGGGAGAGCGCCGCACGCGCCACGCGCCTGATTCGGCGCGGAGCGGAGCAGCCTCCCCGCACCCTTTGTCCCTGGGTCCTATGGTCCTTGCGTGCACACTATGCACCTATCTACGGTACGCGCACCCTCGCGCATCCCTCCCCACCCACGACCTGCAGCGCCGCTGCTCACCCTTTGGCCGCTGATTCGCAACCGCAGGAAGCATGATATGAAACTTACGACAGACGGACTGGTTTGAGCAGAGGCCACAGGCCCACATGCAACGAGGGAGGAAAGAGAAACACAGGAAACATGATTCTATGAAACTTAGGACGGACGGACTGGTTTGAGCAGAGGCCACAGGCCCACATGCATCAAGTCGAGCAGAGGCCGCATACATGAAGCAGGATAAGGCACAGCGCCGGGGAGAGCGCCGCACGCGCCACGCGCCTGATTCGGCGCGGAGCGGAGCAGCCTCCCCGCACCCTTTGTCCCTGGGTCCTATGTTCCTTGCGTGCACCCTATGCACCTTTCTACAAAGAAATAAACAAAGATATATGCCGGGGAAAAAAAACAATCCCACCCATGACTCGCTGTTCACCCCTTGGCCGCTGATTCGCAACCGCAGATGAACAGTCGCCCGACAGGCTGCTGACCAGGCACCCGCGGAGTGGCGGCTGCGTTCACTAGATGAAGGGCGGGCGGGCGGGATCCCGTACGGGAAGGGAGGGGAAGGAAAAGTTCACGGTCTTACCGGGTTTTCCTCGACCACTCCTCCAGCGACCGGGGGGAGGCCGCCTCCCTGCACGGTTGCAGCTTCGGAGGCCTGCGCACCAGTTCACGAAAGCATGTTTGAATCCACTGCGGAAACCATGGGATATTCCCACAGCAGTGGCATCCCACAGCGTGCATGCCGGAAAACAGGGGAGTCCGCATACCTGAATGAATACGCACAGCCGGTGACTTTTCCTAAGCACGTGATTCCGCACCAGGGCGCAGTCACCGGCTGTGTGTATCCACATATTCGCTGACCACCTATTTACGCAGAAACTTTCAGGAGCCGTCCGCTCTTTCAGTCGAACAGCGGTTAACTAATTAAGCCACGAACCTATCCAACATGCACATCCACAAGAGACAAGCATGGGGCACGTAACCTTTGGAGCGAGTGCGGCCTGGCCTGCATACCTGAATGAATACGCACAGCCGGTGACTTTTCCTAAGCACGTGATTCCGCACCAGGGCGCAGTCACCGGCTGTGTGTATCCACATATTCGCTGACCACCTATTTACGCAGAAACTTTCAGGAGCCGTCCGCTCTTTCAGTCGAACAGCGGTTAACTAATTAAGCCACGAACCTATCCAACATGCACATCCACAAGAGACAAGCATGGGGCACGTAACCTTTGGAGCGAGTGCGGCCTGGCCTGCCTCGCTGCCAACCGTGGCCGTCCTTGCCCGTTTAGGTGCACCTTGTTCAGCCGCGCTCGTTGCTCCTGTTCGGGTACTCTCCATTCTTAAGTAACAGTACTCGCTTTTAAAAGTAAACTACCTGTTCTGCATACATTGCAACAGAACTGCTTTCTGTCACCCGCGTGATTCAAGAAAAAAGTAAAACTACTTACCAGCCATTTTCTTTCTCGACCTTCTGCTACTTAAATTAAATAAACAAAAAAATAAACTGTTACAGTTTAACTGTTTTTTGAAAACTTCAACTTCAAGAACCTAACTTGGTTTCTTGGCTACGTTACCTCTATCTCTTACCAGCTATGGTGCGCGTGGCCACTAAAATCGGCTACCTTTCGGCTCCCTACTGGTTTAGCCGAGACAGGTATGATACGATCTGTATGTGACGCATCCCACCTATCTACTGAACGATGATGTATACCCCTGCCTGCGTTCATACCTGGCCGCCATTCGCCAGTCGCTCCACTCCTGTCAATTCTACCTTGGCCACAGACCAGAGAATTGCACATCTACCATTCAGGATCCTCGTTTACCACGGTTTACCAGCTCCGTCTCTATATTTATACTACATTGCGAAGTTTTATATCCATTTACCATTAGGCCACGACCATTTACCATTCCAGATCCTCGTTTACCACGCTCCGTTCTGAAATTACCAGGCTTTTACCATGCTTCAACCTATGTTACCGCAAATTACCAATGATTTACCGCCAGTTTTTTTTTTTTTTAAATATTTTAACGTTTACCACCTGATTACCACCCCACATAGGGGCTTACCGCCGTTTACCACCAGTTTACCACATTTTAACACCAGTTTACCACATTCTACCACGATTCCTTCTCAGTGTGAACTTACAACAAGAGATGTTGTCCTTTCTTCTCAACCGTACCACATTGTGCGATTTGCACACTCCCGCCTTCTCAAACGACCGCTGCCCCACCTTCACGCTTGGATATTTCGCCACAAATCTCCGGTACATCAGTAGTTGTGAAGCCTCAAGCCAATGCTTGCTAACGTACTCACGAAGCGTCTTAAGCTTCCCCGTGTGTGGATCTCTTGCCAACACCACGTCCGTCTTACAAGGACTCGCGCGCGTGTTGTCCGGGTGCAACCAAAAGTCGCGGATGAGTGCACAAGTGGCTACCGCCATGCACCCTGAACGACGCCCACGTCGCTTGGGGCGCGTCACACTCACATGCAAGTTCCTTTGTGCACGCTCGGCATTGCCAACCCTCGCACCCGCCAGCGTGTTTTTATGCCCGGTGATGCCCGCATATCCTACACGCTTATGCACGCCTAACATTGTTGTCGTTGCGGTTAATACGTGCTTCTCTTATTGCATGTTCTCGCCAAACACCGCGGCCGCCACGGCAAGCTTGTGCTCCTCGTTCAAGTTCGAATTCCTACTCGACAGCGCCCCAAAGACCGCAACCAGGTTTTCTAGAATGCAGTCCATAGCTTTGGTCTTCACCATTTCTGTATCACCGAACAACGCTGCGCGACAGCGTTGCAGCACACCTACTGCCACTTCCTTTGGCAGCGTTTCAATGTATCCCCTCACCGCTGAAGCGATGCGGTTTGGGGACCTACTAAAAGTCTCGCCCATCTTCCCTATCCAGTGGCTCCTGTTTCCTCGCTTCGGCGGCGTGTATTCCTGCGGCGTGCCAACTTCGTTACGTTTCCGCGACCGCTGCAAACCATCTTCTTGCCCATCTATCCCTCCTTTGGACACTTCGCGCGAAGTGGCCAGTTCGTCTGCAGAAGAACATTCCTCTTTGTCTGAGCTGTCGGGAATATGACAAGTGCGCAAGGGCGTGGAAGTCGCCTCAGCTCGTGCAGATGCCCAGATATTGCACACCGAATCCAACTTGGTAACCAAGTGTCCAAGCGTCGGCATAGCTTCTTGCGGTAGGGGCCACACTCCAAGAGGTATGGTGCGTGCGGAGTCGCCTACCTCTACTAGAAGAGGTAGCAAGTCCATAAGAATTGGCGGGATATCCCAGTCTGGTCCAGGATTGTAGCTCGCGTCTGAGCCGCACAAAGCTAAAAAGACGCTCATAGCTAGAACGAGATGCATGATTCCACATAACTGCCCTAGTAGCCAACGTCGATATCCCGAACCACGGCGAACTTCACGTGGTCTTCCACGATGTGCACCCCTGCTACAAAATGGTATGCGCACTCCTCAGCAGTCGTTCTCACGCATTTTGTCACAGATCATAATAGTTCATAATAGCTTCGGGATCTCTACAAATAAAGTACAACCGCACCGTTGAAGCTTGTCGAATTGGGGCGCTTCGTCACACCCATATCGTTGTCGTTTCTACCACGCTAGTCCGTCACATATCAAATATACATGAAACATATTCGTGCGAGGGCATGGGCTTCCTCGCACGTCCATCAACGGTAACATTCTTTAAGAATACGGACGCGTTTCACTTCGAAATGGCGTGAAGTGCTTCATGATGTGGCGCTTTGGAGTTCACCAAATCTGTCAGCGTTCCACATCAAAATTTGTATCCGGGGCATAATGTTATGTGCGTCGTGATGTGGCGCTTTGGAATTCGATCAAGTTTTATCGCGACGGAATCCAAACTGGCCGTTCCACGTCAAAATTTATATCCGGGACATAATGTTATGTGCATCGTGATGTGGCACTTTGAAGTTCGATCAAGTTTTATCGCGACGGACTCCAAATCGTCAGCGTTCCACATCAAAAATTTATATCCGAGCATACCGTTATGTGCATCGTGATGTGGCGCTTTGGAGTTCGATCAAGTTTTATCGCGACGGACTCCAAATCACGTTCCACATCAAAAAGTGTATCCGGGACATAATGTTATGCATCGTGATGTGGCGCTTTGGAGTTCGATCAAGTTTTATCGCGACGGACTCCAAACCGCATGTTCCACATCAAAAAGTGTATCCGGGACATAATGTTATGTGCATCGTGATGTGGCGCTTTGGAGTTCGATCAAGCTTTATCGACGGACTCAAATCTGTCAGCGCTCCACATCAAAACTTTATATCCGGGACATAATGTTATGTGCATCGTGATGTGGCGCTTTGGAATTCGATCAAGTTTTATCGACGGACTCCATGCCCAACTGCCACGCCATCAGTCAGCAGCAGCTATTATATCAGTTCTGGTCTGGACTGCGACTGAAGCAAGCGGTGATGGATCGCCTTATTGAGGATCGGTTGGATCTGCAAAGTCCAGCGGGATGGGAGAGCAATCATCCCGGATCCACCGCGCTGCAGCATATAATCACTGTGGCCACCAAACTGGAGCGCAGTAAAGCTTTGACTGCAGCGCGAACCTCTCCCGCCTCTGCACCTGCGAACCGAAGTCCTGCCTGGAGGAATGGTCGCTCGTCCTCAAGACTTAACGCCGTGCAGGACGCTGGGGAGGAAGGCGCTACTGACCTCGACCCCGCAGACCTTAGAGTGCAACACGCTGTGCCTCCCAGTCCTGCGGGATTGACCAGGCCGCCACGCCGATGCTACGTCTGCAACTCTGACTCCCATTTATGGGCTAACTGTCCCGACGAGGCCAAGAAACGAGCCTGGATCGCTGACGCCCCAGCTCGTTTGGCACGCCGCCGCGCTGCGAATGAATCTCATATTGCAGCGCTGGAGACAGAATGGGAGGATTTGGAAGATGAAGCAGAAGCGCTGGAGTATTTTCAGAACGAGGAATCGGCCGCAGCGTCCTCCTCGGGTCAGCAATCTGCGGAGGAGGAGGACTGAGTGTCCTCCCGCCGGCGGGACGCCGGCGACAGGGCGGTATGGGTAACCGCCCCTGGGCAAGGAGTACAGCCTTCGCCCACAACCGAGGGAATATCCAGAAGGATCCTCCGCCACCCCCCAACCCTCTGGCTGCTCGAGGGTATGGATTCACCTGGTCTGCCGATCAGAGGCGACAACGCCGTCTCGACAGAACCAGAACCCTACGGGATGAACCCTCGTTAACCAGTACCGCTGTTTACACAGCGAACCTTTCCACTGGGCAGGGCCGGCGAGAACATCACTTGGTGTCCCGGCGCCATCAACGGTCGCCACGAAGATCACCCACTTCGTCGCCTGAGCGCTTTAAGCCTCCCGTTATGTTCAGTGTGGATCGCTCCCTTGGAACTGGTGATCGCTGTCCGGCTCCACGACGCGAGCGTGGCGAAACGCCCCGCGTTGATCCCCCAGACCTTGGGGATGACCCTAACCCTAACCCTAACCCTAACCCTGAGACATCAGTACTGGCAGCACTGGATGAGGATGATGGTCAGGAAGAGGAGACCCAGTGGACCTTCAACCCACTCAACACCCCCTGGCGGAAAACTCCTCGACCGCGGGTACCGAGAAAAGCTCCGGTGGAGCGTATGCGAGCCTTGCGGCAGCGGATGCAGGATGTAACGCTGCCCGCGGTTTCACACCCTCTGGACGACAGTGGGGAGGAAGGGGGTGGAACTTCAAAAACTGGTCCAGCTTCAGAACCCCCACCTTTTAAACTTCGACCTGAGGTGTTCCCTTCGACGTCTCGACCAGCAGCGTGTCCAGCCTTGGCAGAGAGGGCGTCAGCCTCAAGCGCAGCGCGCACTACGAGCGCAGCGCGCAAGCGCACTGGAAAACCTCGCAGCAGAACTCCGAAGACTGTACGAGAACGACTGCAGCATGAGGCAGAGGTTACGAGGTTGGGAGATGAATCACCGGGACTTCGAGCAGAGTCACTGGCGGATCGCACGCGTGCTTGGAGAGAGATGACGCACCAGGAGCACATGGCCGCGGCGGCGCTGGTAAAGGAGAATGAGAAATGGAGAGATGCATGGGTGCCAGAAGGGTGGCGCAGATACCGCCGCCGCTGGTACAGATGGCATGGGAAGGTCACCCCTGACCTAACGATAACCGAAGGAGCAGTTCAGCTATCTCTGGAGACTGAGTGCGGTACTATCCCAGGTTCTGGTGGAGATGTAGGAATTCCAGACGCCTGGTGCAGCCTATACCGGGTGCACCAATGGAACCAGCGAGAAAGGGAAGCTGCGGAGGAGGCCGCTCACCTGGCCCTACCATCAACAGCAAATGGTGATCAACTCTCCCTGGACTCAGCGGAACCATCAGATGCGAATCCAGAGGCAACTCTGGATTTGACCTTATCTCCATCCAGTTCTCAGCCCGCAACTTCTGGGGACATTTCAGACCTCGAGGACTCCCAGCGGTCGCTCAACTTCACGCAGCAGTTGATGGAGCGGCAGCTGGCCGCCGCCAGATCGGAGAACAATCCAAGTGTGCTGACAACGGTGACAGAAGGAGTGGAGCCGACTCCCCTGAAACCCATCCAGGAGGAAACCCACCTGGAACTGCTACTGGCCATTCAGAAACAGCAACGCCACCGTCTGCGGCCGATTCTGGAAGGTAATGAAGCAGTGGCAGCACCAGCAAACGTCACCAACGCCCAGGCTGCTCCGCGGGAAGAAGAACCCACCTCTTTCACTCAAAATTCCGAATCAGAAGATAGCTCTGGGGAGGAAGAGGAGGAGGAGATTGCCCTCCAACCCCTTCGCTCTTACCCTCTAGAAAGCCGCACGCAGAGCCGCGCCAGACGACGCGCTCAAGGACAGGAGCGACGCGCTAAGGAGCGGCAGCTACAAGCAGATCGCGACCTGGAGGGTGGGTGGTACTTTGGTCCGGATCCTCTTTCTCAGCCTGCACCACCTCGCACCAGACCTATCCGGTCTAAGCAGCGCGTACCTTTGCATCATCCAGTACGAGCAGCCATCTGTGCACATCTGCGACGCGATGGTCAAGTAATGTGGAACCAGGACAGCCAGCTGACTGCGGTTCGGGACAAAGAGGGAACGCCGCTATTGGTGTTCTGGGCCTTGCTGAAGGGACAGCGGGTGCGCGTGCTGGTGGATTCTGGTGCCTCGGATGAATTCATCTCCAGTGAGTGCGTCAAGAGATTGAACCTCACGGTTCGCGCTAATGGGACGCCGCTGAACGTTACCCTCGCGGATGGGTCAGTGCAGACTTCTGCGCAAGTCGCTTACGGCAAGCTGACAGCGGACATGTATTGTCAATACGCGTGCAATATGCCTGCAATATGTGTTCAATACGATGTATTGCACGCGTCTAGAAACGTAGGGAAGGGCACGCAGGACAGCCTAGCGAGGACGTAGGCGCGACTAAAAGGGGGGGAGAGTTGTCCGAGGGTGTATTGCGAGTCAGACGAGAGACAGACGTGTCAGAGTGACGAGTGAATGACCGCACTGATGACAGTTACCAGTATGACCGAGAGGTATGACGAGGGTGACTGACAGCATGTGACTTTTGAACATCTGCAACCACAGCAGATCAGGTTGAGAGAATTGGTGGGAAACCAATCCAGAAATGGTGGGAACCATTTAATATTCAAACAGCCCAACAGAACTGGAGGGAAAGCAGGAGAGCCTCAGTTCTTGCCACATCATCAGATCTATGATTATTCAGCAAATCAGAGCAGAGATCATTGTATGACTGGCAGCTGCAGCCCAAGGGCTAAATGACAAGACAGGTCATCGGACTGGTGAACATGAAGTGACTGAGCAATGTGACTGTCGAATCCGAAGTGATCTGAGGGAATTCGAGTCGACATGTTACTACTAAAAGAGCTGAACAAGCTCTCATGTCAGTTTTTGAATTAGTTACACATTGGCACCAACCTCTGGTGTCTTGTAACCTCAAACAGTAAAAGTGTTAACCGAAATATCCGAAATATCCGACATTACCCAAAGTCATCCGATATCACCCTATGGTTTCTGCACCATATTACCTGTAAGTGTTTGCTTACATACCTGTGAGACTGGTTCAGTCCTCACAACCGAACAAAAATCTTGCTTTAATTCTTTAAGCTGCGCACGGCTCTCAGGGTCCATTTTCTCGAAAAATGAACACCTTAAGAGAACGGGCTGGCTAGGGAAGGTGTCCACGTGGATGGTTATGGAATTCGCTGGCTGGCTCACGAGATCGCGGTCCACTATCCATAGCGTTCTCATAAGCCGCTGGCGCTGGCGGGGGTACCCAACTCGATGAGAAAAGCTGGCTGACCTGGAATCTTTTGCTTTCTTAAAGGTGCGTGATTGCGTACAACATGATGTCTCACAAAAAAACATTTATTTTTAGTATGGATATATATATATATATATATGTCGTCGACAATGAGATGTGGCGCTTCACGCAAGTGCTTTTAGGTGTCTAGTTGGCACTTTTTATGGGGGTAACGACCTCCGGGCCCGCGCAATACTCGGGAAACGTGAAAAGCTTACGGTAGGGTAGCCCACTGTAACACAGCGTTACGGTGAGTTAACCCACCGATCGCAGAATAGGCATCTGATACGCAGGGCTCCGCCGCAGTGGGCTTGGATGGAGGCAGTGCTCCGCTGCTGCGGGATTGGATGTGCGCCGCGCTTTCGTTGTGGACCTCGGGTATACGTACACCCCGCCCACCGACTCACGCGTAACAGGGTGGGCGGCACGCCGCCGCTGGAGAGCTGGAGGGGCTTTCGTTTGCATCATCATCAGGGAGGACTCGGGCGCAGACTCTGAGTCTCTGACGCCTAGACTTAGAGGTGGCACACCACCACTGCACAGTGAGAGGGGCAGCATGCCACCAGCATCACGCACGGGCACGGAGGCAGCTCGCCAACATGATCGCAGAGGCCCAGGCAGCACGCTACCATTGTGGATTCGTACGGGGGCAGCTACACCACCATCGTGGGCTCGGAGGCAGCTTGCCACCATTGCGCACATGAGGTTGGAGAGGCACTACGCCTCCACCGTAGAGCTGGGGGGGGACAGCTCAACTTCACCATTGACTTTCGTTGACTTACGCCACCACACAGGCGCTGGAGAGGCAGTTCCCCACCCGACCGTAGGAGGGTTGAAGGGACGGCACGCCCTCATCGCAGACTCGGACGGCAGCTCGTCACCATCGCAGGCCTGGAGGCCACACACTATCATCGCATCCCTGGGGGAGACAATCATAACACCATGGGTTGTTGCGCCGTCACCATGATGGACTCGGTGCAGCACGCCACCGTCGAGAGCTTGAAGGGTGCACACTATCGTTATCATCGCAGTACCGGAGGCGCGGAGCGTCATATTCAGCGAGCTTGGAGTTGCAGCACGTTGCCGCTACGCTTGTGGGCGCACGTTGTTACACACGCATTGAGGGGCACACAGTTCACATCAGTGGTGCACATTCACGGCAGTACGGCAGTGAGCGCACGACGGAGATAGTTGGCGCGCACACGATACTTGGCGGGTTAAGCTACAGTACACATCTACTGCTGGGGGACACGCTAGCATTGTGACAGACACTTGGACATGCGCCTGCGCGCACATGGAACAGGGCACATACTGTATCTTATGGGGATTGGCCGACCGACCCGGGGCCGAGAGCAGCGCCAAAAAGAGCTCCGGGCCGAAAGCAGCGGTCCGATACAATCTTAATCCTTAAGTATGAAAAGCATTTAAAAATCAGTAAAAATACGTGTTTTTTTGTTGATTTTGGCCGAGAGCCATTCTCAGAAGATATGTACCATGACCTGGAGGATTGGCGAGTCTCGAGAACACGCATTTCAGCAGTAGTCACGGTAGACATTACTGGGCGCACATCGCAGATACTGTAGTAGCTGACCGACGCAGATACGCACACTTGGCGGATTGAGCTACAGTACACATCTACTGGGGACCACGCTAGCATTATGACAGACGAGCCACTTGGACATGCGCCTGCCCACACGTTGAGGATTGACGACTCTCGAGACGACACGCATCTCAGCAGTCACGGTAGACACTACTGAGCGCACACTTGGCGGCTGGCGAGTCGAGATACACGCAACACTGGGGGCACACAGTTGATATCACTGGCGATATGCACGAAAGGGAGCGCACCGTGCACAGACAGTTGGCGCACACACTACGCACAGTTGGCGGGTTGAGTTACAGTACGCAGCTACTGGGGACACGCTGGCATTGGAGCATACACTTGGACATGCATGTGTCTACGCATGCACATAAATTATGGGGGCAGGGTCGAGGTAGACATCCACCATGGGCAGGATTAGCGAGTCTTGAGAACACGCATCGCAGTGATCACAGTACACACTACGTAGGGCTACTGGGGTTGCAGATTCAGGAGAGTGCACACTGCCGGGATGGTTGGCGCGCACACATACTTGAGGTGGGGACAGTCCGCAGACAGACGCGTTATCGAGCCAGCTGCCTACATGCATGTGTCGTAACGCAGCATGCATTACCGCGCGTGTACGGATAATCACGTGGTACATGCTAATAAATTATAGTCTGTGTATGCAGCGACCTTCGCTCATACTTACACGTATGTGTGTTTCACGCTGTGAACCGCTTCGTGTGTAGCCTTGTATGCCCCGTCGCGCCGGGACACGCGTCGTGATTATCACGGTCTGATTTACCAATCGGATGTCTCTGTTGCTTGGCACGCAAATCGCACAATGCGTGGTGGTAAGCCAGAGTGAATACTACAGTCATGCAAACAGTGCCACACCACAGTCAGAGGAGGAGCGGTCACAGCAGGGCTGATGGACACGCAGACAGAGAGTGCACAGCCGAGATGGCTGGCACACACACACGTGCTTGATGGAGGTGGGAGCAGTGAAGTGCTGTTGAGCATAGAGTTTAGAGATCCCCGTTTGGGGCACAGCCTCCGCCTATGTTGGACAGAGCTTGACAGTAGTGAACGCATCGTTGAGAGGTGGCACGGCGCAGCCGTCGCGCAGTTGAGAGGCAGTATGGAGCATAGCCGTTGCAGATATGGGGGGCGGTGCACTGCCGCCACCATCATCGTGGACTTCGTGCGGCGCAGGGAGTGGCAAGCTGGCGCGCACACGCAGCGTTGCAGACTGGCAAGTCTGGGAGCACAGTTTGGGGCACACTAGCTTACACGTAGACTTGGGGAAAGCAGCAGCAGCATGCCACCTACTCCGGGCTGGTGTTGCGCACCGGGACTGCACGTCGTTCGAGAACGAGTCCACCATCGCTAGGGGCTGTATCGACGAGCGAGAACTACATCGGGAAGACATTTTCGTGGCGTATGCCTTGCTGGCTTCCACTTACAGCTTAATCACAGCAGGACAGGAGGGATGTTAGACGAAAATCCACACACGGGACGAATCTTTTAAAAAGTTTTCAGAATTTACATGGACAATGGCCGAGCAAGCAAGCATGCAGACGTGACGCGTTCGAGCACAGAGTAGAAGCGCAGAGGTGCCAGTAATAAGGCAGCTTAGAGGCCACGCACTAAGGCCGCAGTAGCTATTTTAGTATGGGCCCGAGTGCCGGTCCCACCATATGCACGTGTTTGCGACAAACGCGTGAGAGAATGCAAACTGAATAACAACTGCTGAATTGATACACCGATACAAGTCCAAACTGCTTGCTATTACAATGCTTACCGTTAAGACGATACGCAAAGCACGATACTGTGATGAAACGTATATCAAGAAAATGTCCACTGATTGCACCTCCACGCAATAAAGCTCCCTATACTTAACCGTACTTGCCACCGCCACTCTACAGTCATTCCTACATCCGATTCGTTTGGCCCATCACGATGAAGGAGAGCTGGCCGTTACTCCATTATCATGACAGCAATAATCGATTCTGAGGCTTATTTTGACTGATATGATAAAGTAAGCAGACTATCATGCCAGCTCGCCGGCAGCTATTATCGTCTTCTCCATAATCAATCATTACCGCTCGGTAGGTGGGAGATCAAGTGCCATATCCTACCCCTCCCCTGCGACAATAAAGGGAACAGTCCTCAGATGAGAACCGAGAGGTGCTGAGGCGATTATTCAAAGACAAGGCATCCACACACGAATGTCAAAGAACAGAAGACGGAGACGCGGTCATACGGAAGACGTTGTGCCTGCGAAGTAACAACAAAAATATACTATAGAAGGCTTAACAGACACGGATAGAAAAGCCACGCGCGCAAAGTTGATAGCAATGAACATATACCGATCAGGCAACGCAAATAAATATAAACCTCATAGACCTAACAGAGGTCAGCGTGAAAACGAAAAAACATAAAAAAACAAGACACTTCTCATTTCCGCCTATAAAATTAATGCACAAAGGCTTCTGGCCGCCAAGATCCATTGAGAATGATTGCGCAACCTTTACAGTCTACGTATTTGAAGAAACGAAGCCCCGGAAATTATTTATTGTCCAACCAGTCAAATTTCACAAAACAAATCATCGTATCGATTTTCATTTGTTAACCAAACAACTTGTTATAAACATCGCAAGATTTTCATCAGTCACAACCTCACGATCAGCAGGGATGTCAGTTGTCACGCGCACGTGTGTCAACCTGCTAAAAACTGATAACTGTTACAAATGACTATCATTCAGGTCAAGGTCTCTTCGCGCTATGTCCTCGGTCCTGTGACGATGCCATTCTTAACCCCGCGCCGTGGTCACCTTCAGTCATACTTAATCGCGCGACGCGTCTCGCGTCGATGGCATCTTTAATGGATGATGCAACTTTACCCCGTAAATACATATGTTGTCAAATTCCGAAATAACGAAAAATAGCCATAACTTTCGCAAAAAACATTTTTATGACCCGTCATCATTTTGCATGCATCTTTTTCCATGTATAGCCCCCACTATAGCATGCACCCCCATAAACAACCATGAAAAGAAACAATCCTCCTGCTTCACCAATAGGGTACATATCGCACTATCATGCACATTGGTAAGCCAGAGTGACTACTGATAGTATCGATCGCAAAGCGATTATACACCGGTTGCCATATACCTTGCAGAGTGCAATTTAAGATCTCTTGCTCACTCAAGTGATCGCCGATAGTGAGATAGAAACCCGCTATCGGCCGAAATTATCGATACCAAATATCGATACTTTCGGCTTTTGTCGCAATCGATACCGGTTGCAGGGCAAAATATAATCGACACAATCTAGCAATGCCTAACTCCCCGATGTACTACAAAATAAAGCATGGCAAAGTCTTGAGCAGCTTTAGTACAACTATCAGCACACTTTGGTATGGACGTCATTGAACATACCCTATGTGCCATACACTTGGTAATTGCTCTGGCTGATTTGGTGCAGATATCCAACTGGCCCCTCATATGCATAATGCAATATTTGGTGTTGGCTCTAGCTAATTTGGTGCAGCCGTCAGCCTGGCAGCGCTTGCCTCCTAACATGAGCCATGCAATAATCGGTGCTGTGTCTAGCTGCTTTGGTGCAGCCGTCGGCCTGGCAGCACTTGCCTCCCACTGTGTGCAGCGCAATGCACTCGGTGCTGCCTCTGGCTGATTTGGTGCAGCCGTCAGCCTGGCAGCGCTTGCCTCCCCCCGTGTGCTATGCAATACTCTGTGCTGCCTTCAGCTGATGTGGTGCAGCCGTCAGCCTGGCAGCGCTTTCCCCGTGTGCTATGCAATGCACTCAGTGCCTGCCGCCAGGCAGTTGGTGCAGCCGTCAGCCTGGCAGCGCTTGCCTCCCCCGTGTGCAGCGCAATACTCGGTGCTGCCTTGGGCTGATTTGGTGCAGCCGTCAGCCTGGCAGCGCTTGCCTCCCCCGTGTGCCTTGCAATACTCAATGCTGCCTTCGGCTGATTTGTTGCAGCCGTCAGCCTGGCAGTGCTTGCCGCCCCCGTGTGTCTTGCAACACTCCGTGCTGCCTTGGACCGTTTTGCTGCAGCCGTCAGCCTGGCAGACCTTACCCCATGTGTGGTGCAATACTCGGTGGTGTAATTTTGGTACAGCCGTCAGCCTGGCAGCGCTTGCCTGCCCCGTGTGCAGTGCAATAATCGGTGCTGCCTCTAGCTGATTTGCTGCAGCCGTCAGCCTGGCAGCGCTTGCCTCCCCCGTGTGCCTTGCAATACTCAG
>LGRX02004703.1:8364-36926 GCA_001247695.2 Cymbomonas tetramitiformis | reverse complement strand
CCTTGTCATAGGACCGGAAATCGCGTCCGGTCCTATCACAAGAACCGGAGCTTCAGGATTTTTTTTTGGGCGTTCTCTTGACGGTCGGAGACCCTATCTTCCGTATCGTAGTACCCTTAGTACCTAAACTTAGTGCCAATATGCGCCACGTACCTTATATCGTCATATAATGCATATATCCAATGCATTTGTACAAGGCACCCTACCATTTTTGGGTTGCAACTCTTGAAGGATGGTGATAAATACCTCTTTTCATAATTTTTATCCATCAATCGAATTTGGCGTCTGACAAGCTTGTCAACCTACCAATTTGAACCCTAACATAATATCCAATCATGCGCAAAAGATTGTGCACGTTTTCGATACATATTGGTTCATATATACACCTTGAAGTTTGGGTTTGGGGTTGAAACCCTATCTTTTTGCTAAATTTCACACCTTATGTCTAGGAAGGGAATCTGCCCTTCATGTGCAAATACGAGTGAGGATATACTAGAATTTTCATCCCACGTAAAGGTCTTATTCCAGATATATATAATGAATTTTTGAATGCTTTACATAACTGAAAGACGCGCTAATATGACTTGTATGCATCGGCAAAGTTAAAGAGGTGCGGGTTTTTTTATCGCCGATTTTCAGAAATTCTCATATTTCTTCTATGTGTGGACTTAGTGAGCTATATTTGTGGGCACATTATCGATAAAAGAGCCTTCCCCATGGCCCCCTGGGGAAGATGCATGCACCACAAATGACGCGCCTTGGCGGCTCTATACCGCACATATCGGGGTGGGATAAGGTAGTGTGGTTCTGAAGACATATCGAGGGCTTCGTGGGTGAGCGGATCGGAGAGATGGCGCGATTCAACAGCCTGTACCAAGTCGAGACCAGCACACACGTCGTGCAGCTCAGCGAGCACCTCCACCAAGTCGAATGGGGGGTGTCAAGTATCGGGCGGTTGGCGAGGGGCAGTGAGAGCGTTCAGGCCCTCCGAGGCGGCCATGATAATAACGCTCACATGCCTTCTGGCCGATTTTGGAAATTCAAGTCGATTCGTCGTGCTCTTGAACACCGTCACCTGTTCATAAAGCATTTGGGAAAGCTGGGGCACACCGCGTCCGACTCGATTCTGACCGAATTGCCCAAGTTATTCGGGCAGACGTATCGTTATGGGTTTCCAAGGTAGCGCTCATGATATATATCATAAACCAGGGCTCTATATCGGTTTGGGTTTTCGGTATCGATACAATCCGATATCCGAAAAACGGTATCGATAATCGGCACAATCGATAAATAATCGATTACTTGGACATTTATATGTATTTTGTTATAAATTAAATATGGAACACCAAAACCTTCACAATCGATAGTTAGACATTGCAATCCAATAATCGGCGCATAAATACGATATATCGATAGTATCGGTTATCGGAAATATCGATATAGAGCCTTGTCATAAACAGGTCCCAAATATGTTAGGTTTGGGCGCTATGCGCATTCTAAAGCCATTTGATGAGTGAACGAAGCTCCGCCCTTTCCGGTCCTTGTGATAGGACCGGTCATTTTAATCAATTTCAAGCGATGCTACCCCCACTAGTTCCACCATCTCCCCACATGCCCAAATCGAGTATAATGTACCGCCCAAACCACGTTCAAGATAAATTCTATTTCTTTGACCTAAAAATGATGCCCAAGCACTCGTAGAGATATACTCTATGTCAAGTATATCTAAAAAACGCACTTGCTAGCCCGAAATCACGACGGTCCTTGTCATAGGACCGGACCGTCGGGCAGTAGCCAAGTGATGATGCAGGATGAGGATCTATCTTGTGCGATGGAAAATGTGAATGACCGGGCCGACAAGTCGTAGGAACTTCCTACAACAAGCGAGCGGAAGCTGGGGCGGTGGCGCTCGTTCGCATGAGATGACGCTGACGTCAGACGCAGACGTGTAAAGGACTTCCGAAACGAGGTACGCGTGAAGGTCTCGACCAGTTCTCTCTACCGGTTCTCGGAGGTTGTGAAGCTGCTGGTGTGCCAGATCGTCAGACTGTATTGACGATTGTCATTGTGCAGGCGAACCCTACTGTAATCTAAATCCAATAATCTTCGCAAGATCATTGTGATGAAGTGTCTCAAGACTTCGAGAGTGCAGAGTGAGAGTCGGAATGTTTGTAGAGCTCTACTGTAAGCTCCAACTCTCTCGTGTTCGTTGCGGGCAACCTGAAGCCACACGCCACACGACATCAACTGACAATGCGCAAGTAATGCCAGGGCAATGCGAGTGATACCGGAGCACCCTGCTTATGGCAGGAGAGGACGCATTGCACTCCTTCGACATCATATCGTAGTTATCACACTAGTTTTAAAGTTAAGTTCTCACATGTTTTACGCTCACGATGAGCAGATTCACAGGTTCGAGCAGCGCCAGCCTTTTGTTCACTATGTTGTAAGGGGACCGCCCTATACTGCTGCCAGACGATAGAAGTTTAGTGGTGATATTTTATACAGAATACTTAACGTTTTTTGTGTATGCATCCTCTGCATGCTGTCCTGGCTACAAGCGTTCTCACGGTTGTGTGTTCTGGCGTGAAAAACATACCGTTTGTCATTCTTCATTCGAGGTTGAGCAAAGCACATGTGTAGAGGTCTCATCGTTGCGACTTGCTGCATCTATATTTTGCTCAGGCGCTCCGAATCATTGTTTCGGACTTTCGACAAGAACCGCGATGGGTGCATAAGTTTGGCCGAGTTCTCCACCCTTCTGGTATCAAGCGGCGATTGCTTCGAGGGAACTGGAGCTCTCTTTTCCGTGTCACGACGGCTCGAAGACTTTCTGAATGATACCGCGCCACATTCTCAGTGGCAGACACGTCTCCAGGTATCTTGGCCCTCACTATGCGGCCCCGCTACTTTGTGTAAAACAAGGGTGCCACACAGTTCTACCGGTTGTATGGGTGTTGTCGTCACCGTTTAACGGCCGCTCTCTTCACTTTCTTTCAGAAAACACTCTTAAGCCTTCTACCATATGTGGACTGTTGCGATTCGGCTGTTAGAGCAGACGAAACTACTAGTCATATCCTGCTTGTGATGACTGTGCGTTTTTCTTGGATCTGTGTTGCAGCCACTCAAAACATTGAGGAAGACCTCGGATAGCAACAAGATTGCGAGGATGAGCGGTACTATTCTGCCAAACTGTCTGCATTCTCGATGCCGGTTTCGGAAACGGAATTGAAAATCCTCAGGGTTCTCTAAATCTTGCGGGGGAATACTACATCCAAACTGATTTCTTTGCTTTGACAACGTGTCCGCTGTGAGTTGTCACGAAAGAGAGAGGAAACTTTCTTTATTTTTTGAAAGGCATATTCACGGATATAGTCTGCAATTGTCAAACTCGGCGTTTCAGCCTATTTTTGCGCGCGTCTAAAGCGCGAAGTAACGCTTCCTTTTGCCTCTCATTCGTTGTTTTGTAATAGCTCTATTTATCTATCATTCGCTCTACTCGCGCAAGTTTTACCAGCTATTCTCAAGTTCTGCAAATCTGAATCCTTCGGAATGGCAGTTTCTGTGTTATAGGGTGAGACTCTACACTTCAGTGGGTTTTGATTGAACCTCCTCGAGGAGATGGTAAGTAATGGCAGACTCTGCGCCAGACTGTTGGTTGATAACGGAGAAGTTGAGGGTAACCCAACTGGGTTATAGAATACTTAAACTTTGTTTGCTTCTTTCCAGGAAACCAATACAAGTTCTCGTCGCGGCCTGCTCGTAACCTTATAGATGCATATCTCAACAAGACTGTCCAAGACGGTTTCTCGCCTCCTACTCCTTTGACCTCTTCCGACGCAGAGATTACGGACGGCATCCTAACTCTCTCGAGCGACGCATTTGCGACTGAGCAGCTGGGGCAGGGAATCAGTTCCTACTCTAACTCGGAAGGCGTCCACACGATCATCTTACAGGTCTTCCCTTGTTTTCTCAGTGTTACATTGTGTTTTTATTTTCTTAAGCCCATCTCGCTGTCGAGCTGCGCTCAAATTTCTTGTGATTTGTGATGACTAGGTCATAGATTTTGCTGCCTCTCTCACAGGTCAATGTATCCTTGACCTCTGAGCTCCCGAGAATAAAGCTGCATCCAGCGAACGAAGGCAACCTAACTATCATGGGACAGTGCGGATCTATGAATGGCCGCTGCACCGTGGATGCCCACGACAAATTCCAGTATGACTGCTCAGCCCTGAATCCTGGCATCCGGCTGTAACGGATATCCCGATTTTGTGGTTTACTATGCGGGTCGCGCAAAGCATTTCGCCGTGTTGTCAGGAACACGGCCAGTGAGATAGGGGACAATCGGCTTTCCTAATTTCCACGCCCCTATAACTCATAGGAACCGGCGGTTTGTTTGAGCGGAATTTCCACTCCCCTATAACTCATAGGAACCCGTGTTTTGAACGGAAGACACCAGATGTAGGTCGTCACAATATCCTACAGTGAAGTGAATCTCGAGCTAAGCCAGCGAGTGGTTGTGCTTGCATACCTTTTCATACAATAGTGAACTCTTACAACACATTTTATCCACTTGTGTTCTAGTTTATGTCCACAGAGAAGTTAAAGTGGACCCACAAGCTTAATACAGTATCACATCATCAGTGCTCCTCTGTGATGCCCAACATTGTAGAAGTACACGTTGGAAGTCTTACCCCACCTGTAATCCGACTCTTTTTAGGGTTTGACACTTTATGTCTGGCCAAAACCCTATCTCAGTGAGGGTTTCAAGTGATTGGGTACAAACCCCATCTCGATGAGGATTTCCAGTGATTTGGGACATCACCAGGCCACCTTTGGCAGTGGTTTTTTACTTCCCGTTGTCTAACACTCTCTTAAAAGAAATAGTATCCGAAATTGCCTCATATTGCATAACCCACGGATCGGATGCGAGAACGTTGTCACAAGGCTGCTCCGTTATCGGAAGTGGGCATTGACTGGCGATTCGCTGCCCTGTGCCGCTGCGCATGTCGCAATTAAGAACATGCTTTTATTCTTCAGCTTGATATTGTGATACATGTTCACTTAGGGTGCCTAATTTCTTGCAAGGTTGCACAAGTCCATTTCCTTTTTATCAGAGTGAAGTGAGTGTGGTTGGGTTTGTGTTGGGGATGGCTCTCTCAGAGTGCTGACAGTGGAAGGGCCTGAAGATGCTTCGTCTGCTTGTCTCCACTTGATGCACCTCCACCTGACCCATGGATATGCGGGTGTCGCTTATAGCGGTGGTGGAGCACTTTTTGCGCGTTATAGTTTCGTCGACATCCTCAATTGTGCCTTCAGCTGGAGTGCCGGTACCGGCGTCGGAGGCGGAGGGCTCCTGCTGCAGGGTGGCTCAGCCAGCCTAAGAGATTCCGAAGTGCACAACTGTCTCAGTGAAGGGATTGGAGGGGGTGGCATCGGCATTATGGGAGCGATGGTTGATATTTACAATTGCACAATTGCATACAATGAGGGCAACAACGGAGGAGGGATTGGGATGCTTACCGATGATACAGATCAGAACTTCCCACCGTTACCGATATATATTGCGGATTCCACCATTTCCAACAATTCGGCAGTGGAAAACGGAGGCAATGACCCACCCGTTGTTGATAACGTGTGTCGAAACTAAATCGTGTCATATGTTATGAAAAATATATATGACAGGTGACAGATCTTCTGCTTCTTTTGGGGGAATATGCAATGTAGACTATATGTGGCTTCGATGATGTGCAGGAAAGCGGACGGGGAAAGTGCAGCGCGTGCCATGCACTAGCAGGGGAGGGGAGGGGCGGGGACGCACAACGAGGGAATGGATATATAGGTGCCATACATGAAGTGGAAGCATGGAAATATGAAAAACTACCAAGCATTAAATACGAAGTATGCATTTAATGCATATTGCATTCTTCATTTTTGGCAGCGTGGAAAGTGCGTGTTAGATTATGGCTAAATACAGGCCTCACGCAGCATCTTCGTCCCCCTTCATGAACAGCAACTCCCGGGACAAAGTATTGCGCTCAAAACACCAATGGGATGACTTGTGGGACCCGCCTGTGCCCTGCCCCTGGATTTTGCGTGGCAAATATGTGACATTCGCATTTGATGACTGGGACTGAGATGCCCACATGTTTGCTGGTCCACAGGTGGTATCGCCTTCACCTTCTGTTCAGTTCTCAGTGTTGGTGACGAAATCGACGTTTACGTGTGGCAAAGCAGTATATCGCAAAACTTTGCTATACACTTAGGCGGGGGAATGTGGGTCTTCCGCTGTCATGTTGCCGTATCCAATGCATCAATTTCTTCCAACCAAGCCGATGGCGGAGGCGGGGCACTCCACCTCCAGGAGTGCGATTTCGATTTCGATGGCGTTCGGGTTGAGAGAAACTTGTCGCCTGAGGGTGGCGGGTTCACGTCGGACGATGCGCGGGTCACGGTGATGGGCAATGTGTCCTTTGAAGCAAATGTGGCGTCGGACGGAGATGGAGGCGCCTTTATGTTAAGAAGGGCGGCTTCGTTGATGACCATGGCGCATGCTTTCCTTGTGGAGAATCAGGCCCTCGCAGGTGTTCCTCATAGCTGCACTGCGATATGGTCCTACGGGGCACCCTGTGCTTTTTCGTGAGTGCCAAATAGTTAGGTGGGAGAAAATCCGGATGTTGCATGGCATCAGCCGACGGTGTTTACATCAGTCTACACCCCAGATCTCCCCGCCATCCCCACTCGGCCGATCCACTTCCCGCATAATTTGGTCAAATCATCCGCATGTCCCACTCGGTTCAGATTTGGCAGGCGTGATCAGATTTCAATCAGATCCTGCATAGTCCTTCCGTACCACGAGCATGGGCCATCGGGAGTGGAGTCAGTTGACCGCTGTGATTGGCCACTTCTGGTTTGTGATGGTACTCGAGACTGCTCGAGGGAACTTCAGTCGGTGCTCGAACTGACCCTGTGCGCCCGTCCTCTCTGTGCGGGCGCGGGGGGCGTGCACCAGGCAATGGAGGCGCGATCGCGATTATCGAACACGCGCAGCTGGAGCTTTTCGATTGTATCGTAAAACGGAACTGGGCGCTGAGCGGAGGCGGCATCTACGTGTTCGTGGGCACCTTGGTGGCCGTTGCCTTGCAGCTCGACCACAACTACGCGGATCAGGGGGCATCTTTACTTTCGGCGAACACGCCGCCAACGAAGACGCGCATGGCAGCGAGGCGGTCGTGACGGTGCTGTTGAGCTCTCTCTCTCATAACAGTGCCGGCGGGGGTGACGGCTGCTATGGCACTGGGGGTGGTGGAGTGACCCTCCAGGATTTCACCAACGTGACCCTCTCGCAGTGCAGGGTGCAGAACAACACCGCCCACGAAGGCGCGGGCGGAGGCATCTTGGCCAACTTGCCGCTCTACAGCGAGCCCGCTCAACACATCGCCCTGCATCTCCAGGATCTGGAGCTCAACGGCAACTCTGCGCCCGTCTCTAGCGGGGGCGCCATTCAGGTGCAGCGGATCCTCCCTCGCCCTTTGTTACGACGGGAGACAAGGGCCTGCTACCGGCGACCGCGCGTGCGCCGCGAGTGCGCCGGAGTGCCTTCTTCACCTGCTGCGCCTGGGGCTGTTCACTCGATCGCTGTTTGCTGATAGGCGTGGCGGTCTTGTCTGGGGGCGACGCGGCAGCTTGGCCGCCTCGAGTGGTACGAACACAGGGAGCTCGCGTCGCTCAGCATGCTCAACAACTCCGCCATGAATGGCGCGTGCGTGTTCTGGACGTTCGATCCCGACTCCGCCATCCGTCCGGAATGTGCCAACTGCTCCTGCAGGGCTGCCTCTCAGAACGGGAGCATTTTCGCGACGCAGAACGTGTCCCACACCGTCTTCTGGCCGCCGGATGTGCCTGCCTCCTCCATCTTTACTGTCTCAACCGCCACGATCACACCAGGTATCACGGTGCTGGTACGGGACTTTTACAATGCGACATACAACATGAGCAACGCGTACGTCAGCGTCCAGCTAACGGAGGATGCGATGGAGGATGCATCCGCATCTGGCGCTGCCCTGGCGGTGTCGGGAACCACCCTAGCCCTCCACGGCGCGGAAGGGGCGGCGTTCACATCCTTGGTGCTCTCCGGGACCCCGGCGCACTCCTTCGCGCTGCTCTTCCGCACAGACGTCGGCAGCATCGTCATCTCTGCAGCCGTCTCGCCGTGCCAGCCTGGCGAGGTATACTATCCGGTTGGCCAGGTGTGCCACAAGTGCGCCGAAGGTGCGCCCCCATCATCGGAGCCTCGCGCAGAAAGATGTGACCGCACATATGATCTGTCGAGTGACGTGGCAGTGGAGAGCCTGCTTCTGTAGGACTATGCCATGTGCAGCCGTTCAAGGGGGTGCAGACCTGATGGTGCCTCCCTTCCCCCCCCCCCTGATGTGGACTGCGGCCAGGCGAAATCAAGTTCACCAATGACACCGATGAGTGCACGCCCTGCGTTGATGGGATGAACTGCCTCGGCGGTAACGAGGTACGTGCACCCAGGGCGGCTGGCTGGGATTGCTTCGATTGGCGCGCCTCGTGCCAATCAGCGGGCGGCAGCAGTCTGCAAGGTGGAGGAGTCACGTCTGTCCGAGGCCTCGTTGTGAGGGGGCGGTCCATGTTGTGGGAGTGGCGGGTGGCGTACTGGCGGGCCTGTGGTGCCCGACCGGGTTCCTCACGCCGCATGCCTCATGGCGGATTTGTGCGGTGATCCCGCCCTGTTTCTGCATGTCTCTCTCGTCCAATGGAGTGATGGTGATCCCGCCCTGTTTCTGCATACTTGTGCAGTATCTGTGGCGATATGCCATGCCCCCGCCCTGCTGTCATCACGGCGGCTGCTTGTGCAGTATCTGTGGCGATATGCCATGCCCCCGCCCTGCTGTCATCACGGCGGCTGCTTGTGCAGTATCTGTGGCAATATGCCATGCCCCCGCCCTGCTGTCATCACGGCGGCTGCTTGTGCAGTATCTGTGGCGATATGCCATGCCCCCGCCCTGCTGTCATCACGGCGGCTGCTTGTGCAGTATCTGTGGCGATATGCCATGCCCCCGCCCTGCTGTCATCACGGCGGCTGCTTGTGCAGTATCTGTGGCGATATGCCATGCCCCGCCCTGCTGTCATCACGGCGGCTGCTTGTGCAGTATCTGTGGCGATATGCCATGCCCCCGCCCTGCTGTCATCACGGCGGCTGCTTGTGCAGTATCTGTGGCGATACGCCATGCCCCCGCCCTGCTGTCATCACGACGGCTGCTTGTGCAGTATCTGTGGCGATATGCCATGCCCCCGCCCTGCTGTCGCACGCTGCTATCATCAACCAGGGAGCTGGTGGGCTGGCCTTGTTTAGCATGCCGGTCATTTTGTGCCTTTCGCAGCGTTATTCCACAGACTCCATTCTCCTTGCTGTGGGCCTGTGTCTTCATGACGCGCTCGCGTTGCACCCCGTCAGAGGATCAGTGACAGCTGCGCCAGCTGCACCTGTAGACACGAAGTGCTGCAGTGGTGGCATAGATTCGAGGAGACGCGTGCCTTGCTGCGCGGCCAAGGAGCGCGGTTGCGAGTGAGACTCGCGCAACATCATCAAATGCGCCGAGCGAACGGTGGTCAGGTAAAGCGACGACAGCGATTGGAAATCCAAAAGCCGACACCGGGAGCTGTGTTTGGAAAACCGGCACCTGGAGCTGTGTTTTGAAAGCCGGCGCCCGGAGCTGTGTTTGGAAAGCCGGCACCCGGAGCTGTGTTTTGAAAGCCGGCACTGGGCTGTGTTTTGAAAGCCGGCACGTGGAGCTGTGTTTTGAAAGCCGGCGCCTGAGCTGTGTTTGAGCCGGCACCTGGAGCTGTGTTTTGAAAGCCGCACCCGGGGCTGTGTTTTTGCCGGCACCCTGGGCTGTGTTTTGAAAGCCGGCACCTGGAGCTGTGTTTGGAAAAAGCCGGCACGTGGAGCTGTGTTTTTTGAAAGCCGGCACCCTGGGCTGTGTTTTGGCCGGCACCTGGAGCTGTGTTTGTGCCGGCGCCCGGAGCTGTGTTTTGTGCCGGCGCCCGGAGCTGTGTTTTGAAAGCCGGCACCTGGAGCTGTTTGTGCCGGCACGTGGAGCTGTGTTTTGAAAACCGGCACCTGAGCTGTGTTTTGAAAGCCGGCACCTGGAGCTGTGTTTTGAAAGCCGGTACGTGGAGCTGTATTTTGAAAGCCGGCAGCTGGAGCTGTGTTTTGGCCGGCGCCCGGAGCTGTGTTTTGAAAGCCGGCACGTGGAGCTGTGTTTGAGCCGGCGCCCGGAGCTGTGTTTGAAAGCCGGCGCCCGGAGCTGTGTTTGGAAAGCCGGCATCCGGAGCTGTGTTTTGAAAGCCGGCACGTGGAACTGTGTTTTGAAAGCCGGCACCCTGGGCTGTGTTTTGAAAGCCGGCACCTGAGCTGTGTTTTGGAAAGCCGGCACGTGAGCTGTGTTTGGAAAGCCGGCGCCCGGAGCTGTTTTTGGAAAGCCGGCATCCGGAGCTGTGTTTTGAAAGCCGGCACTTGGAGCTGTGTTTTGAAAGCCGGCACCCGGAGCTTTGTTTCCAAATCATTAAATTATGGTGATGTTTAATGTTTATGTTGTCAACTCTGATATTTTGTCGAGATGGGCACGGAGTGTGATTGCAGTATGAGCTTGTGGAAGGCTACTGGATGGCATCAAGATGGATAGAAGAGAACTGCCAGTTCACGGACGCACTGTGCCTCATGGAGGTGTGTGTGCTCAGGCGCTGGCCGACCATGCGTCTCGTGCCGCCACGTGGGAAACGCACCGCAAAAGCCCCTAGCGGCCGCATACAGGCTATGCTGGCTTGGCTGTGTGAATGGCACGTTGCCGTGACGCCACCCTGCTCGTGGTTCCTTCGTCCACTGGTGGACGGTGGGCTGGCCTTGCTTTGCGAGTCTGCACGGCATCCAATGCGTGGCCCAATGATGGCCCAAGTCAATACGTGCCTTTCAATGACGGGGTTCTGACGATGACCGTTGCCTGGTGATCATGGGTGGTGGGATGCGGCTGTTCTGTCGATGGGCGCTGCGGTTATTCCTGTGGCACGTCTCTCGTTGATACTCCCTTTTTGTTGGCATTGCAGATAAGTCTATTTTTGCTGCTTTTGGAGAGACGGGCGGGGGGGGGTTCTGTCCACACTCGGTGTTGTCTTATGATTCCTGCGGGGAGCATCTCGATGCGGTGCATTGTGCGGTATCTTGGCACGGCCCCGCCCCGTTCCTGCATGGTTACCTTATATCCACTGTGTTGATAGTGGGTTGAATTCGGTTGGCGCGTCTCATGCCATTCAGTGTGTGACATTCAAAACCCCGCTCCGAAGCTGTCGCCATCCACTCGGGGGCTCATCTGGGTAGCTTCAGTGGACATGCCTCGCGCCGCTGGGCTTGTGCCTCGGTGGCCGGAATCCGGATGAGTGTCCCGAAGTGTGTGCTGAATCCTTTGATCCCCGGCGTGGGTACATAGTGCAGCCGGTCTTGTGCGGCTACGGTGTGCCAAAGGAGTCGATCCAAGGGTAGGCACACACGCAAACACAGGGTGGTGCGCAGCTTTGCAATGAGATGAAGGAATGCAAAGTGCGAGCTGTGAAAGTGCATCGAGTCCCGCGCGCGCCCGCCAGGGAGTGAGCTGTGAAAGTGCGTCGAGTCCCGCGCCCGCCCGCCAGGGAGTGAGCTGTGAAAGTGCATCGAGTCCCGCGCGCGCCCGCCAGGGAGTGAGCTGTGAAAGTGCATCGAGTCCCGCGCGCGCCCGCCAGGGAGTGAGCTGTTCAGCGAATGCCTCGGACCGCCCAACAATCGAAGGAAGGTGTTGCGCACGAGGCGTTGTGCCCTACGTGCAATCCCTACCGCTCGTGCCACACGCCTGGCCCATCATCCACCGCTAGCTAGCATGCCCTAAGCCTAGTGTATCAAGCACTGATTGTTTGCCCTAAGTATGCCCGAAGTCTGCCCCATCAGCCACCGTTCCAGCACCAGCTGGAATATTGCTGGCCCTATCACTGCTCTCGGGGAGCTGTCTCCCGCTCTCTCCCCTTTCTTGCGTGTTGTGGCGGGTGACTGCCTAGTATGTGTTTGATGTGCTCGCTGACCTCCCTTACATCTAAGAAACACTTCCGAGGGGAGGGGGGGGGCGGGGGCAATCCCTGTTCTTGCCGATGTGCAGCACATCTACAGGTGCGAAATAGACGCCTGGTGCGGATCAGAGGAGGCGCGCCGCAACGAGGACGGCATGCTCCACGTGGCGATGGACCGGCTGTGCATGGAGGGTCACTCGCCAGATGGCGCGGTGCTGTGCACTCAGTGCTCTGACGGGTACTATAGCTCAGACCAGACCTGCGCCGAGTGTGTTTTCAGCTGGGGGACCGCTTTGCAGCTGGCTGCAGTGCTAATATTTATAGCTGCAGCGGCCACCTTCATGTGGTACAACTGCGACCTCTCAGACTCCCGCATAGTATCGCAGCAGGTCCGTGGCTCCTGGGGTTCCCACGAGCGCAGAGTGTTCCTGAACGCCCGCAAGCCCCGCACCTAGCAACTCGAGCCCCGGGAGCTGGACAGAATTCAAATACGACTCCAGCCGCATGAGTAGGCCAGACACCTGTACCTGGTATCGGCGTAGACTCGACGCGAGGACTCGTATATCGGCGTAAACTCGAGAGCAGGGACCAGGAACAGCCGGTGTGGGGATTACGGGTGCCCAGAGGGGCATGTATAGGCTCTGGTCGGGGTGCCAGACGACGATGAACATTCACTCAAAGGCCAGCGGCAAATCATCGTGCACGACATGGTTACTCAAGTTTGGTGTGCGAGGGGATATTGGTGTGGTGAAGTGGACGAGCTGCTTGAGATGCAAGCCATCATGGGACCTGATGAGTTAACGTAGCACGGGACAGTGTCCCTCATGCATTGCTTATTCGTGGATGCTATGTGCTAGGCAGGAGCCCCCGGAAGGGCTATAGGGCTCACAGGCGGCTCCAGGGAATGGCAAGGCCCGGTCTATAGGGCTCACAGGCCGCTCCAGGGAATGGCAAGGCCCGGGCTATAGGGCTCACAGGCGGCCCAGGGAATGGCAAGGCCCGGGCTATAGGGCTCACAGGCGGCTCTAGGAATGGCAAGGCCCGGGCTATAGGGCTCACAGGCTGCTCCAGGGAATGGCAAGGCCCGGGCTATAGGGCTCACAGGCGGCTCCAGGGAATGGCAAGGCCCGGGCTATAGGGCTCACAGGCTGCCCAGGGAATGGCAAGGCCCGCCCGGGCTATAGGGCTCACAGGCGGCTCCAGGGAATGGCAGGGGCTATAGGGCCCACAGGCGGCTCCAGGGAATGGCAAGGCCCGGGCTAGGGTCACAGGCTGCTCCAGGGAATGGCAAGGCCCGGGCTATAGGGCTCACAGGCGGCTCCAGGGAATGGCAAGGCCCGGGCTATAGGGCTCACAGGCGGCTCTAGGGAATGGCAAGGCCCGCCCGGGCTATAGGGCTTACAGGGATTGGGCGGTGGGCGTGGGAGGTGGCTTAGGCGGTAAACATGAACAAGTCGGGCACCTTGGTGAAGATACTCCTCGGACACTTCCAGGTGGTGGGTCCAATGGAGATGATATTCTCTTCAGACACAATCCCATCGGAATTCAGGACGTTCTGCGAGCTGTGTGACATCTGGACCCTCAACATCCTGGATTGGGTGGCGTTCTCGTGCGTGCACGACAACTTTGAGCACGACTTCTTCATAATGCTGGCGTTTTATTCCGTTGTGCCGGTCATCATCGAGCTGATTACCATCGCCATGGCAATGCAGGATGGCACAGTCATGCGGCCCAAGGTGGGGATTGCGATTGCGGTTCTCAGCTACGTCTTGATCCTTCTCCACCCGGTGGCGTGCACCTTCATCTTCGGCCTCTTCTGGTGCAACGAGATCTACCTCGAGAACGCGCAGTGGTGGCTGGCGATAGATCAGCGGGTGGAGTGCTACGATCTCAAGTACTGGGGTTATTTTGCTATGGCTATGGTGGGGTTGGTGCTCTACGTTTTTGGAGTGCCCTTCGGCCTGGCGGTGGTGCCCCATATGCTGAGAAAGTACAAGCGGATGGTGCGGACAGATACTGGCGAGGAGGTGTACATCCACAAACGAGAACTCACAGGTGCATGGACGGGCAGATCAAGTCGAGTCTAGGGTTTGTTGTGGCACCGTTGTTGGAAGCGCTTGCACAGGACGGTGCGCGGGCTGGGCAGGCACAGAGGTGGCTCGAGGCGCGAGGCGCTTTGGTTTTGATTTGATCGCTTTTGGCAATTGGAAACCGAGTGTTTCTTTTGCCCCCCCCCGATGCGTCTGGAGAGCAGAAGATTGCGCAGTGCGTGGGTGCTGCCCGCGCTGTGACATGATGTTCTGTCGCTGCGATGGGTGCAGTGGCATGGTGTGGTATAAATGCTGGGGGTGTTGTGTCATGCTGTGTCAGGTTGCTGTGTCATATTGTGTTGTGTCATGCTGTGTCATACTGTGTTGTATCATGCTTTCTCAGGTTGCTGTGTCATCCTGTGTTGTGCCATGCTTTGTGATAGTGTGTTGTGTCATGCTGTGTCAGGTTGCTGTCTCATACCGTGTTGTGGGTGTTGCCATCTCGTTTCTCAATTACCGCCTGTGATCATTTCGGTTATTCAGTGCGACAGAAACCAAACTCTTTTTTTTGTGGGGGGGAGTACGGTGGTGGGAGTGCACGGATCGGGAATATGTCATAGGAGGAGTGGCTTTCCGATCTGAGTGCGACGAAGAGTAGCAAATATCCGAAGCATATGCCAGGTTTTGTCCAGCCGGCAGAGCCCAGATATTTTCGCATTACAGATCACTTTCGCCTCTTTTGAGCCCCGAAAGCACTGCTTTCTATTGCGTTTGTAATATAAAAAACACGTTTAATTTTTTGAGCAAGAAGTAGTACGAAGACTTTTCCCCAGTCTTTTCGAAGGATCTTTCGGGCAGATGGCGCAGCGGCGGATGTTGCAAAAGCGCGGAGGCACGGCTACAAAAGACACATGGTACAAATGACAATTTTGGCGGCAGTAATTGGGTGCTTTGAACGGGAGCCAAATAGGAAGGACTGGGGGTCGTAATTCATGCTATGTGACTGTAATAGAGACTGTTTCTTGGGGGCTCCCACGTGGCTTATCAACAATGACATGCAGCTATACGCCCGAGGGTCTCCAAACATCGGACTGCTGTCTGTCAGATCGAAATTGATAGGAGTGGAGTGGAAGATTGGATTGGGTTGAACGGAGTTGCCAAAAATAGAACGTACTCGGAGGGAAGCAAAGGGAGAAAGGTGTGGATTGACCTCGTTCAGACTCGGTTGGACAAGACAACATTGGGAGGGATGCCTTTTCGTTTTGGTTAAATTGGAGCCTGCGGAATTTTAGAGATTTCTGTGCCGGTAGATCGATCAATGTTTCCTGAGCCGTTAGATCAATCATCTGAGGGCTTGCACTCCAAACAGTACAGTACCAAAAGTATTTAGAAGTTCCGCCCGCCCGTGGGAATCCGCAGCTCTGTTCTTTTGCCTTCGCAAAAGAACTTCACAAGAACTTTTCCTCGCGGAAAAATTCTTAGTGCGGCACACTGCAATTTTTTACCCCACATTTTAACGTTACTCTGGAAGTCTAAACCCTTGACGACTCACGACAATGAGCGGTCAAGACGGTGAGCAAAGCGCGTCGGAGAACAATTCCGGCGCGGCTGAACAACTGGTGGCAAAGTCCGGAATGGAAGTTCTGTTGGAGGAACAGAGCGCAATGATGCAGCTCATGATGAAGCAGATATAGACTCTCGCAGCGAGAGTTGAAGTCGCGGAGGAGACGGCAGCAAAAGCCGTTTCGCAAGCTGGTGGTTCCGCTCAGAGCGGAGACGCGGAGTTGGAGGCATTGAAAAAAACTCCCGTTTGTCCCACACGTTGAAGGGAATCCGTTCCCTGCGAGACCTGCGACACTAGAGACCGATATGCCGCACATATACGACCTGTACAACGACAAGACCTACGACGCCCTCTCCAAAGGCACCAACTCGTCCATGCGTTACGAGCAGTTGGTGCTTGCCCTTCCGCTTTCGTACATGCACAATGCGATCGCGTCTTCCGAGACGACCTTGGACTGGTGTCAAGATGACAAAGATCCCCCAACGGTGGAGGACTTGAGTGAGCGTGTTATCGCAGCTCACAACATGTTTAAGGGCGTTTTTTCGCTCCTGAGCGACAGATATACCATGTTGCAGCTCAGAGCGAGCATGGAGTCTGACGCAACCTTGCACGGCGGAGCTGAGGCGTTGCGGGCGAAGTTGGCCTTCATCGAGGAGAAGGTGTACGCAGGCAGCGACGGGTTGGTGAGCGACTCAGTGCTCACGAAGTGGTTGAAGGAGTTCGACACCACGAAGGCGAAGGCCGTGATGAACACACACGCCAAGGCCAGCGCCAAAGTTTCGACTTTTCGTGACCGTCAAGGAGGCAAAGGCAAAGGCGCAGCAGGCGGTGGCGTTGGAAAAGGTGAAGGTGGCCGCGGCAGTGGCAAGGGAGGTAAAAGGGTCAGGGCCCAGACCTAACTTTCCGATCACGGAAATGTGGGACGCCTTCCGCCCCTCGGAGCGTCCAACGGAAAGAGCCCACCCTGCAGGAAAGGGTGCGGAGCAGAAGGGGGGCATGGCGCGCAGCTGGCGCGAACTCAAAGGTGATGCAATGGATCAGCAAAGGGGCAAAGATGCGCTTGGTCGACAAGGCGCCTCTGCCTTTCGATCACGGAGTGTCGTTGGGCGACACCACCCCTCCGCAGCTGAAGTGGATGGCCGCAGAGACCGAGCGGTGTCTCAAAACGGGCGCATGGGTACGAGCAAGGAGGCGACGACACATATCCCAAGTGTTCCTAGTGCCGAAGCCGGGGACGAGCAAGTGGCGTCTAGTGGTGGACTTCCGCTGGTTGAACGCACACTGCGTCAAGTCCCGCTGCAAGACGGAGACGCTGAAGAAGTTGCGACGGCTCGCCAAGCCGAACGACTGGTGCATCAGCTTCGACCTCCAGGACGGTTACCACGTCGTGGAGATCGACCCAGCCTTCCAGGACTGCATGCAGTTCGACGTGCGGGGGGAGTTATTCCAGTGCGGCGCCCTTCCCTTCGGCTGGAACGACTCGCCTCGAATCTTCGTCAAGATCATGAAGGTGCTCGTGGAGTGCCTGCGTTCTCCGAGATCCGCGGAGGATCGGCGAGAAGTGCAGAAGCTGCAAAGCGGAAGCAAGGTGCGACGACGTTGGGCAGTTCGCAGACGAGCTGGAGGATGCGGCCGCGAGCAACATCAGCAGGGGGCGGGGGTGCTCCCTTACATGGACGACTTCCTGCTGCCGCTAAGTAGCCGGATCGAAGCGCTCAGGGCGCGCGAGTTGACATCTCGGGTCTTGGTGAGACTCGGATTGTCGCGCAACGAGAAGAAGGGGCAATGGGAGCCCACTCAGCTGGTGGAGCATCTCGGGCTCGAGGTCGACCTGAAAGCGGGACAGTTCCACGTGACTCTGGCAAGGCTGCAGAAGCTCCACCTGCAGTCCAAGGCACTTCTCAGCGAGGCGTCGCGACAGCGGAGGTGGCTCCCAGCTCGGAAGCTGGCAGCATTCACGGGGCTCTGCCAGTCTGTGTATCTGGTAGTCCCTCCGGCGAGATTGTATCTCAGGGAGCTCCACTTCGTGCTCTCCACGAGGCGGGGATGGGGCGCGAACGTGAAGCTCACACGGCAGGCGTGGAGCGACATGGAGTGGTGGCTCAGGCTGCCGGCTCAGAGCCGGTGGAACGGTCGCAAGATCTGGCGCAGCCCCACGAGAGCGAAGGTGCACACCGACGCGTCTCTGTTCGCATGGGGCGGGGTGCTGAACCTCAAGCACGCGGCAAGAGGATTCTGGTCAGACGAGCTACGGCATCTACACATCACGCACCTGGAGTTGGAGGCCGTGTACAAGACGGTGCAATCCTTCCTGAGAGAGCTCACTGGCAAGGTGGTGCGCCTCTACTGCGACAACCAGGCGGTGGTGGCCATGCTCTCGCACTTCACGTCGCGCAACCCGGAGCTGATGCGGCGGATGCGGCGCTTGTGGATCCTGCTGGACTTAAACGACATCGAGCTCCAGGCGAGGTACATCAGAAGCGAGGCAAACGAGTGGGCCGACCGCTTGTCTCGGGACCGGGACCTGGACGACTGGCGGCTGAACCGCAGGTGGTTTCAGTGGGCGGAGCGGGAATGGCACCAGCACACCGTGGACCGCTTCGCCTCGGAGCTCTCCGCCCAGCTGCCGCGCTACTACGCACAGTGGCACGACCCGGGGTGCGAGGGCGTGGACTCTTTGGCCTTTTCCTGGCTAGGAGAGGTCAATTGGGTCAACCCCCCGTGGTCCCTCCTCGACGAGGTGGCGCACAAGCTGCGGGAGGAGAGGTGCGCCGCCACGGTGGTGGCGCCCTACTGGCCGGGGCAGATGTGGTTCCAGCAGCTGGAGGCCATGGCCGACGAGGTGGTGATCTTGCCCCGGGGCAGGGACCTCTTTACTCCCAGCCGGCTGGGAGGGTCCGAGCTGCTCGGGCCTCAACCTTGGACGGCATCATGTTCCGCATCTCCGCCTCCCGGTGAGCCATTACCTGCAAGATGGGAGGCGGGCGGCCGGGCGGGCTCCGCAGGCGGGGCTGGCAAGTGGCTGCAAGGTGAAGGTGTACTGGCCCCAGGATGATGCCTGGTACACCGGCACCGTGGGTGACACGGGGTTGGACGGCCTAACCCACATTGCCTACGAGGATGGTGACAAGGAGGACCTGGACATGAGCAAAGAGAGGTATGAGGTGCTCCCGGCAGCGGTGCAGGAGGTGGCTGGCTGGGATGCGGCGCTTCAGGAGCGCTGGAGAGGGGGCTGGGGGACAGCTCCCTCACTGAGCTGGCAGTGCAGATGCAGGGGGCAACATTGGGCGACAAGACGGTGGGCAACTAACGGGCGAAGGCTCGGGCCTTCATGGCGTTCTGTGAGGCGGAGGGCAGGCAGTGGCTTCCGGCAACGGGGGCCACGGTGAGGTTGTACATTGCCCACATGCTAGACAAGGGCACGGTGCAGGCGTCCAACATGCAGTCCTATATGTTTGCCATCAACAACTACCACGAGGACATGGGGTTCCCCGGGCCTGCCAAGGGCCGGGCGGTCTCCAGAGCGGTGAAGGGCATGTCCCGCCTCCAGGTGCAGGCGGCTGAAGCCGCGGGTGAGGAGCAGACGGTGCGGACCTGGCTGCCTGCCAGACATGTCTCGGCGGTGCATGAGCACGGGTTGGGGCTGAAGCCGGTGGGTCGGGCAGCTACGGAGCTGCTCAGGGCGTGCACCTACGTGGTGTTTGCCTTTGTCACCTTCGGCCGGCCAGAGACTGGCGTCTCCATGCGCAGGGAGCACATCAGCATCACAGGTGATGTTATCTCCTTGGTTCTCCACAAGGAGAAAGGCAGGGGGCACGTGCGCCTCAAGAGGAGGCTCACCATCCCCGCAGCAGGGGTGGCAGGGCTTGTGCAGCTCTTGCAGCAGGTGCGGGATGCCTGTTGGGGGCAGCGCCCAGTGACGGGCTCGGAGGTGCAGGGCAGCTACTGGAGGCTGCCGTGGGAAGGGAAGCTCCAGTCGGCGCAAGCTAATGGCTGGGTGCAGTTGACAAAGAGATTTTCTCTCACACACTTGAAAGCATGTAAGAAGAAAGCTATTTTTAATGAAATGCTATGCAGTGTGCCTGTTGGCAATGAGATGTGAAGAGCAAAAGAAACGGCCTGGCCTTACACTTCCCAGTTTTCTCCGCTTTGCCTCGCGGTGATTTTGGTTTGTCTGAGGAAGTGATGTGGGCGTGGGGCATGAAGTTTTTGCTGGTTGCATTGGCTCGTCCGCGGACCATCGCTGACGTGTCGCTTCTGTGACGCCTGCAGAATGGAAGCCCGACGAGAACCTCTCCGAATGCACGGAGGCGGTCTTCGTCCACAACTCCCTCTCTGTGCGCATCCTGGCCGCGCATGACGCGAATCGGGCCGATGACTCCAATCAGGTCGCTTCTCTTCTCGCCTTACGTTTAGAGCGTTCTCACGATGAGGCTCGGAAATCTCCTCTTCTGCAACGCTGACCGAGGCCATGTTTTTGCACCCATGTGCACGCCGCGTCTGACCACGGAGCTGAATTGCTTTTGGCGCCCTGCCATGAGCTGTGGGGTCTTGGGGACCAACAGGTGTCGCACTTCATGACCGATGACACGGGGAACCGTGTGTGGCTGATTGAGCATGCGGCCGAAGATGGCAACGAGCGGACGGCCCTGATGCACCCCAGGGCGGTGCATCTGGCCCCTTACGTCATGCCCTTTAAGAGCCAATACTACTGGTGGCCTGCATACGATATGTTGCGCAAGCTGGCGCAGACCAGCCTCGTGGTCGCTGTGCGGGGCATCCACAACACATATGATTTGATTTACTCGATCGTGGTCACTGTGATGTTTCTCGCTGTGCATGCATCCTGTCAGCCTTTCAAGAGTGAAATGGTGAACATGTTTCAGACGTTGATCTTGGTGCGCGCCCGATCTGCACCGTCGGTGGCGCTCACTCTTTTGCTTTGATGCAAGCAATGCCATGTCTAACATTTTTATTGAACACGCGACGTGCAGCAGTTTGTTGCTTGTTCTGACCTGGGCAGCATGCCAGGATTGCGTTTGTGTGCATTCCGCGCCCCGCTTGCCGGCTCAGCCCGTGCCCTTACTGCAATTGCTTGGGCACGCGTCACGACTCCGCCCTTTATCTCACTATGGGTGTCTGCCAGTTTTCGGTAATTAATATTGACCACACGTGGCACATTGTTTCCAGATGTCCTCGTGTGTGTCATGAATAATCTCTCTTCCCGTGAAATGCTATAGGTAGTGTTATGGGTGCCCAATCCCTTCCCGTGAAATGCTATAGGCAGTGTTATGGGTGCCCAATCCCTTCCCGTGAAATCCTATAGGAAGTACTATGGGTGCCCAATCCCTTCCCGCCGAATGCTATAGGCAGTACTATGGGTGCACAATCCCTTCCCGTGCCATGTTATCGGCAATCTGACCGTTGCCCTATCCCTTGCGGAGAGTTGATTGTGTTGTAAAGATCGTGGACAGATTCCCCAGCAGGTAGCAACATGCATTATTTAGGGACACCTCTTGCCGCTGCTGGTCGCCGTGTAAAGTTCTAGTAAGGATGTTGCATCCCGGTGTTGCACAGTGTCCACTTCTCCGATCATGCTTTGATCCTGCTCTGCCATCATCGGGTGACAAGCGGCGCCGTTTCACACAGGTGAGTCAAGCGACAAATATATGTCTCCTCATCCAAGCGCGATATGAAAATTATGAAGGTTTGAGTTCCGCCTTCACGTATACTGTCATTGGCGGTCAGGTAGTTCTGAGCGTTGTCATTATATATCTGGTTTGCAAAGAACTTGTCAAACACAATGAAGATGCTCTTGAACAAGTCGTTTCCGCGGGCTCCAATTTAAACAACATAGCGATCCCTCAAGCAAAGCGGCGGATATGGCGAAGCCTCGTGGGAGCTTAGCCCAGGCATTGGTAGATGCGCGCCACATTTAAAAAGTTATTCAATGAACCTAGAGGACGGAAGTAAGGCGCAAAAGTGTGTGCAAAGTGTTGTCTCCATCTTACAACGTGGTTTGCATTGACTTGCTAGTTTACCTGGGCAAATTTACAATCAACTCATGGTGATGTGTTTCAATCGTAAGTAAGCAACCAAGTAAGTAAGCAAGCAAGCTGCTGGTCAGCCAGTAATATCAAAATGCAAGGCAACAGTAAGATCCTTCTACATCACACAGACTGGCTTTGGATTGCTGGTTATCTAATCATGGCATACAGTTGCCGCACCTGTTGGGCATGGGTGCCTCTAGCTAGTGAACAAGCATGGTGTACCAAGCATTTTTGCCACAGTATCTAGCAGGGTGACGTGTTGGGTCACGTTTGTGCACTCATCCCATTTCCGTGACGAGGTGATGTACCCAGAAAATTTCCCATTGATAGGATGTTGAATTTTCGATGTTGTCTTGGGAGAGCAGGTGCAGTTGTATTTATAGGTGTCTTCGCATGATTCATGAAAAGTTTTCCAGAACCGCCATTTGAATTTCCCTACCTCGCGTGTGCCAAACTTTTCCTAACGGGTGTGCGATGTAGGACAAAATGGGGAATTGAGCTGGCAATATAACGATCTACGATTTCTTAAAGGGATGGAATCAAAAGTGTGAGCATATTCAACATGACCTAAATCAAGAACACATTCAATTGAAACAAGGTAAACGTGAGGAGGGTGTGTGCTCACATTTTGTTAGATATGTTCACTGTCGCAACAATTGGGAGATCTTGGTTTCAGGTTGTGTGTCATGCGCCGACGTATGTAAAATAAATAAAATGCGGGACAAACATGGAACGGACGGAGGGAGTACAACATTCCGGCAATAGACACCATCCAAGGAAATGGATTCATATCCGCTTTTATATGTCGTCGTATGTTCGCCGCACTTTGTTGGAATGTATTCCACGTTTGTGTGTGCCATCTATCTAGGCGTATTCGTAATGATGAAACCACTAAAACCGCGGATAGGTTTGCGATGACATATATAATATAACGGCGACCATATCTGTCATCGAAATGTGGGGGCCATGGTGGCTGAAATCTCAAGATAAGATGAGGTAGAATCGGTCAGGAGTTCAACTCAGCTATAAATGTTGCCATATCAGCATCACCTAAAAGAAATCGCAACACGCATAGCATCGATGGGGCACCCAATGGGGCTAATAAAATGACCATTTGAGACATTTGGGTATCACATGGTTGCCCTACAGTAGTACCTCCGCTCCGGTGATGTGTCACATAACCTAATTGATGTGACTTTAAAAACGGTTATTTTGTACTAGGGTTGGGATAGCGCTAGGACGCCCGCTACTTATTGACCGCGTGTTCCACGGGAACTTGCGCGGACGAGACGGGCGGGCGGTCAACTGGCGCGAACAACCGACGAGACCCGCGTACATCATGCAAATATACCTTTTGGGAGCCGGTCACCAACTACCTACGTGTACCTTTCGTGCGGATTAGGTATTTATTGAATTTTTTTTCGTAAACGCGTGTAAACTTAGTATATATTATAGTATACTTACCACCACGCATTGTGCGATTTGTACCAAGCAACACAGGCATCCGATAGTTAAATCATACCGTCATAATCACGACGCGTGTCCCGGCGCGACGGGGCATACAAGGCTCGCACAGGAAGCGATTCACAGTATGAAACACACATATTGTAGGCATGAGCGAAGGTCGTTGCATACTAAGATTGTAGTAGCATGCACCACGTGACGATTCGTACACGCGTAATGCATGTCGCGTTATGAACACGTACATGTAGGCAGTCGTTTCGATAATACGCACCCTTACGAAAGTAATGTTCCGAAGCCGAACTTGCGCGTGGTCGTCAGGAACGGATCGTTCACCGCGCGTGCGTATCGCACGCCCGCGCCATCGCACGACGAACAACCTGAAGAAAACGATTTTCGCGCATACAATACTAGCACCACAGCCCGCCATGTCAGCATGGCATCGCGACGCCCGCGCCGCCAGCGCGCCATCGCACGATGAACAACCCGAACTCCTGAAGTAAGCGACGTTCGCACCACAACTAACAACTTGAACTCGTTCGCGCATACTTGCACCACAGCGCGCCACGTCAGCATGCCATCGCGACCCTTTGCTTTGCGATATTTGATATTAGTAATAACGGGGGGCGAGGGGGATGATGGAGGTGGCGTGAGCGCGATGAGGCGATATGGGGGGGAGGGAAGGGGAGGAGTGCGCAAGAATAACTAATGTTCAAATGATGCATGATCAAACGAGACATGGTGGCATGGTGGAGATTCCTTTGATCTACACGCCTGGTACCGAGAGGGGTTCTTGGAAGTTTTCTGATCTGCGGAGGAGGGCAGTCAGAATGACTGTCATCCGGAGCCGATCTGAAAACGGAGGTTTTCTGATATGTCGGAGGCCTAAGAGGCCAACATCGTTGCTGAGAGGGCAATTGGCGTGTTTTGTGATTGTGTGGACTTTCCCACCCCCCTCCTTACTTTGCAGGTACACTGTGGAGGCACCACTTTCTAAGGAGGAGGACCTAGAGGCATTGGACCCGTTGGGATCTAAGATGGCAGCTCTGCAGTGCCGGCCCGCAGAGGGGCAGATGGCTTTCTAGAGTTTGTAGGTGAATGGGGCTATAGTAGTACCTGTCAGTGCTGACCCGGTTGTAGTGGGAGTCAACGACAACAGTTATCCCTCAAATGGGGGGCTGCGAAGCGACCTCATGCTGGCTCCCTCTTGGGCACTGTGTAGTAGGCCTGCTGGGTGCCGGTTCGTTACGTTGCCGCGGCATACCTGACTCTGTGTTAGAGCGTGCATCTTGTTGCTTTGGACGGTTTCAGCCCCAACTTGGTTATCTACAGCCTGTGCTTCTTAGGGTGACATTTGGGGTCTAGCGGGACTGTATTTGGGGTCTAGCGGGACCGTGGCTGGAAGCCAGAGTCGTGCTCTAATAGTCCTAAGCTGCCTACGGGCGGGGACCAGGTAGATGGATTGTGACTTCGGGACCATATTGGTCCCTATATTTATATTCCACACGCAGTGCACCGGCCGGATTTGGCATTCAGATATGTGTCATATGTGCAATGCATGTTGGGCTATGCAGCCGCAGCTGATTAGAAAACTTTCAAATTGAAATTCTACACAAGTGCCACCTTGTCAAGGGGTATACAGTAAGGGGATGCCACGCCCAGTGTTTGCCGCGGCGACTACAAGACGCACTTAGGGAGAACCGTGCGATGCAGGGTTGAGTTACTCGAAAACCCTGAGAGTTCAGTTTTGCCGCTCGATCGTCTCAGAATCCCAACTTCATCGCTTCTGAGGGTTCCGACAAAGCTTTGACCGAATATTTCTTTACATTTTAACGATAAAAACGGAGGGTATGCTTGTTGTATGCATATATTTCTCAAGGTTGTCAATCAGACAAAATCTGATTATCAGACGATCAGATCAGATCAGATTATCAGATGCTTAGTAGTGATGTATCAGATAATCACACGATCAGATCAGACGATCAGACAATCAGATCAAACAATCAGGCTGATTATCAGGCTGATTATCAGACGATCAGACCGATTTCAGGTCTGATTGACAACCTTGATATTTCTTGGTGTACATGCTATTTTTTCACACAACATTCAGCGGGATGTTAGCTTACACCCTCGAATGATATCGTGTTTTTTTTCCGAGGGGCATGCGTGCACAATGTTGCTCGCATGCTCCTTGGAAACACGAGCGAGAACCGATTTTTGAGGGACGCGTGCGGGATTTGGGCGCATACTAAAAGGATGAACGCCATCATTTCGGTGAACTTTCTTCGAGTAACTATTTGGCATACGCAAGCGCTTCCCTTGAGCCCGTGACTTCAAGGGAAGTGCATGACGGATTTGTATTTCGGGCGGAAATACCCAAAGGGCGGATGCCGACAACAAATGCAAAGTGCATGTCCAAAAGTTCGCCTCTATGGGAGATTCCCGTTGCATCGCTAAATATAACGTATGAATGCTGGTGGATATGTTCGTTCGGTGCAACACTCAGCCCGTGACTCGCAAAGTAGAAGTGTACGTAGTGCTAGAGAACCGATTTTTTTGGATCGTAACCCAAATCTTGCACATTGCTCAAGACATCTGAAAACTAGAGTGCGAAATGTGAACATGCTCATTTGCGGGCAACGTGCTGATGGATGGTATTGCAATCTGCACACTTCAAGTATGCATATTGCAATATATCACAACAGGAAAGGGTAGTATGTACTTTCCGCCGAAAACTGATTTTTGATTTATGGAAGCCGGGAAGCGATTCTGAAAACACCGAAAACGCCGAGAAGCGAGGAAAATGGCATTCGAGAGGGATCTAACGGTGCATCTGAATTATTTTGCAATGAGAGGTGACACGAACGGCTGTGGCGCGTGCGTCTTGTATACTTACACGCTCTCCCGGAAGCTAGCATGTACCGTCCATCAAGTTCAAAAAAGAATACCATTGCTGTGACCGCAAAGCCCGAAATGGACCATGTTACGGGAACAATTAAATATCCCGAACTCCAATATGTCCAAAAGAAAGAGTTTTGGAAACTTTTGGCTTGGCACCGCCTTTCCAACAAAGCAGTCCCATGCTCACTTGCGGAGTACTCGAATAGGGCACACGCTATTCATGAAGCACTCAATGCATGTAAGTTTGAATCGGGAGACCCTAAAAACTGCTACGCAATAAGAAGAAGCCTCTTAGATATTTTGGTGGATGACAGAAACCTTGACAAAAACGGCTGTGAACTTTTCTCCAACCCACTAAATGCCCACCCTAGAATTTACTCGAGAAGATGCATACCCACCACTAGAATGAAAATAGCCCTCAGGCCCTTCTGCCATCATGGGAAAATCGGCTTTGATGGTCTCGCTTGGGATGCCTACGTGGACCCGTTAACAGGCATTGGCAGAATCGTTTACGGAAATCCCCCCTTTGATGGGAAGGATAAGGGCAAATCTTCGGCGGTTATGACTACCTTGGAAATGGGACATAAAGCGGCCAACACCGTCCCTGGATTTTCAGGAACATGGATTCCGTCTTCCGCTGTCTCCCAAAAACCAAAAAAGATGGTTTGATAAAGGTTTTAAACTTGTTTTCAGATTCCCGCATAACACCATTCCATTTATCCCACATGGTTATTGGACGGGTGATGACCTCTACGTTCTCCCAGGTGGCGGATGCTATAAGGATGATTTTTCGGATGTCGTTATCATAGCTATAGACAGTGCACCCAGTGATACTCAACCAGCCTTTGACTGGAGGCCTACACAGAAAAAGATTGCCAGATGGTTCCTCAATGTCCTTCCTAAGTCCAGAGTCACGAAGAAGAGGCTAGAATACACCGGAGTCAGCCCTGATATTTGGAATGAAGTTCTGAACGAAAGTGACAAAGTACTTCCTTCTTCGCTGTGCCCATGGCCCACTCAAGACCCCCCCTATCATCAGAATGGTGCTGAGCAATATTATGGTGGTCACCATGACACGACAATCACCAATGCAAATTCCAAGCCCTTCATAAGCACCGTGAAATGGCCCAAAGTACTTACACTCATGGGGTACCTCCCTCCTCTTTTTGGTACTGTCCTCAACACGATAGGTGTTCCCCGTGGCAAGATTAAACCTCTCCTTAAAAAACTTTCAAGAATTTGTAGACAACACACCAAAAATAGGCGAGACGTGTTTCTGTTAAACACCACCACCACCTTGAACACTGACCCGCATACAGTTGACATCCTGGGCAGTGAGACCATGACAGAAACAGAAGCTGTGCAACAATCAAACGACTTTCTTCAAACCCTCCTGCAATAATTTTCAAAAGTCTTGCAATATAAGATGGTTCTCTGTCCCCTAGGGGAGGGGCCCTCCCCCCTCCCCCTCCCCACCACCCTCCCCTCTCCCCCCGCCCACCACGACCCCTTCCTCAGCGTCTCCAAATACCCCCTTAATTCTTCGACTTCCCTCCCCACCGCTCAGATACAGCCACCCCTCCACTCACCCGGCCATGGCTGCTTCTCCATCTTCTAGAGTTTTTTGCTCTGCACCTAGCTTTTCTCTAGATGTCATCCTGCTGAAAAGTGGGTTGAGCCCCTTTGTGGGCGCGCTATAGCAGAGGGAGTAGCCCCTGGTGTTTTCACTAGCCTGCTTTGCAGGGATACCGCACTCTCAGGACTTTGTCCCCTTTGCTAGCGTAAATGTTTTATTATTATTATTATTATTATTATTATTATTATTCGTCTTGTAGCCGCCGCGTTACATACTGGGCGTGGCCTCCCCTTAGTTTATACCCCTTGCACCTTGTAACTCGTGTCCCCACACGACAGCTTATGGACTAAAATATGCATTTACCCGTAATTTTAACGAGGAAATTACCTCTGTACTGTACTGTCGTTTGGTCTGTACTGCCTCGTCTTTGTACTGCGTCCGTGACAGCATGTCAATTTCCGCGTCTCTGGTTGGAGGTCCACCGTTTTTCGTCGACGGCAGTACAATGCAGACAAAAAGGACGGCAGTACAGTATAGAGGCGGAGGCGTGGATGTCGCCAAAATGAAATTAAGTATGGTGCGGAACGGCCGGTACATGCTACAGTACACTCGACAGTATACGGAGTACAGCCGACAGTACAGACTACAGTACCGACGACAGTATACGACAGTACAGACGACAGTACAAAACGTGGTGGAAAATACTGCATGCCCCTCTCTCGATAATATTTCGCTTAAACCTTCGGGCTGTACTGTACTGTCGCACGGCTGCCACGTCGGCACATATTTCCCCAAAATCGACAGTACAGTACAGAAAACCGACAGTACAGTACAGAGGTAATTTCCTCGCTAATATACCGGGT
>LGRX02004702.1:0-23448 GCA_001247695.2 Cymbomonas tetramitiformis | reverse complement strand
AACCCCGCCGCCACCACCGACAGCAGAGCTCTCAAATATTGAAAGTGAGGCGGTGTATAAATCCTCTACTAGCAACAGTATCATCAACACCGATCCTGATGGGGCATCGGGTCGTCGACGCAGGATCCGCCAAGAAGCCCCCACGGCACTTCTATACAACACCCTCATTCCCGAATTCTCTGCTTCCACGCTGATGTACTCAATGTACATGACGTGGAACACATCTGCAGTCATCTTGGGTCTCGAAACTCCTGAGCCCCCATATCCTGACGTGACGTTTGATGTGCTTGTCAACGATGAGATGGCTCTCACCAGCAGTGTACAAGTGGAGTTAGAGTCAGGAACAAACCCGGTGGATATTCGGGTGCGGGTCACAAGCCTGCCATTCATCTACACGGATTACCTTGTATTCATCACTATAGTCCCCGAGGAGCCTCCATATCTGACATGCATTGTTGTTGACACCGCTGGCACATCAGGGGCGAGGTTGCAACCGGACTTCACTCGTGAAATAACTTTTTACACATTGGACCTGCCATATTATAGTACCGGCACGGAGTACTCAATCGGTACTGCAACAAGTGGTTATGGTGTCCGGGTGGAAGCTGACCGATCTGAGGACATCTCTATCGTCAACAACCACACCGGCTGTGGAGGAGACGGACAAGGATTGAAGGTGTGGGTTGCGTACCCAGACTGCACCTTCAGTGTGACACAATTTCACATATACAACATCTCGGATCCCGAGCAAGCGGCGATCGCCTCTTATGTAATATACGTCGAGGTTGCATGCCCGCCACCACCCAGTCCGCCGCCGCCAAGTCCGCCGCCGCCCCCTCCAGTCCCCGAAAGCCCTCCTCCGCCCCCGCCAACGCCTCCACCTCCACTCGCAGCTTCACTGATAGACCTGATCGTGGGAATTCTATACCAAACCCAGTCGACGAATGCAGGACATGCCCAGGGGCGGCGGCAACTACTTCAGAGTGTGTACCCTACACTCATTGACGTGGACAAGTCCCAGGATGGAGACTTTCTGCACATTCTCGAGTTAGTGACCAATGAGGGTCAAATTAATCCCGAATACGCGACGTTGTTTCCATCATTTCATCCTGACGAGTTTCGGTACCAGTTGTATGTTCAATGGAATGCGTCTTCGGTGGTATTCAATGCAACGGCGGATACTCCTGCTACAGACAGCATGAATCGGACCATCACCGTGGATGGCAGTCCACATACGCAGGTGAGCAACTCATATTATATAATTATAGGTTCCGCATTGTACGTGTTCAGCAGATGCGCGTCGGGCTTCGTATTGATAAAGCTAGCAAGCATCACATGTATCTACTATTTGCGCCTGGAGCTTTCTTCAGCAACTTAAAGCTACAATAATTTCTCGATCATATTCATAAATGGTTTCGGCAGAGATATTGGATCATTGTATGGAAATATGGGGACCATCAATCTGTGCGCGACGGGTCTTTGATGCAGGGAGGCACGGAAATACTTTTAGATACTGGCACGCGGCCTGTATACATTCTGACATATGTCACAGAGGTGCCCAACATCTACCAGCAATATGTGGTTTTCGCCAACAAGTTGCCGAGGGAAAGGGACTTCCTCCTTGAATCGTTGGCGGTTGCACCTGATGACTTTAAACTGTGGCCGCAATTCCACCCAAGAGTCACGTATTATTCCATCAGGCTGCCTCATACACAGACATGGCTGGCATATAATGCCACCGTGAAGGAGGGCTACGGGATCTTGCTGAAGAGTGAAACCTTCACTTGGAACTACGCCACGAGCAGACCGCCGTGGACCGAAGTGAGCTACATGAATTCAGGATACACGATCACTGAGATACACGTCTACAGACTCGACGATAGCATGCAAAAAACGTTAACGGTTTACTCGATTGATGTGTTCATGTCACCACCCCCGCCACCGCCAATGCCCCCCAATCCTCCTCCCCACCTCCACCCCCACCAAATCCGTTGCCACCGGAAACGCCCATTGGCGAGACATCTGGAATAGAAGATGCTGATAATTCTTATACAGGCGGGCCAATAATGCACGAATGGATCGATGTGCCAAGCCGTGATTCGGTTACTTTTGGCCCATCAGCTCTCGAGCAGTTTCCCAGGGACGAAGACAATTTAGTACCTACGGCAGCACCGTCTATCACAGGTGCGGCTTCATTTCGTATCGCATCCGTTTCGCACAGTCTTATATGGCGTTCAATGCCAAGATAGATCGCACGACAAAGTCCCAAATAAATACTCACATCGAAGCACAATCGATATCATTATGTTTATTCCTAATTTCCCATAATGTGTGTGTGTGTGTGTGTATGCTTATCCTTGCAGATCCTTTGGCACCCCGTAGCCACAGGAGACTGCACTATGTACCCACGCCGGGGATCAAAGGATTCAGCACACACTTCGGGACACTTATCCGGAATCTCCGGAGCTCACTAGTGAAGAATGGGATCCCCTAAGCCTCGCTGAGCCACCCGAGCCCATCTGCATCCGCAACGCCAGCGCACTGCTGGCTTGTGCCTGAAACCGGCTCATCCCTGGCCCCCGAGCTGCGCGAGCCATATCTCCACCACCAAGCCTACGCGAAGGACCACCCCTCTATCTGCTCCCTGAGCCTCACTGGGCCACCTGAGCCCCTCTGCGACTGCCCTGCCGGCGCACTGCTGCTGTGTCTCTGAAGCCGGCTCACCTCCGCCACTCGAGCCACCCCTTCACCACCAAGCCCACATTCCACAACACCCTGCTGCCCCCTACACGCCCCAGAGCCTGGTCTCAAGAGAGCTTGCCCACCCACGCCACGGCCGCCCAATGTCCAAGGGCTGTCCCAAGGGGCTGAGAATGTTAAACTGGGTTGCCCTCATCCGAACCTGCGCACGGTCCGCCACCGACTTGCACCTGTAGCCCTCTACCCCCAGCACCAACTCCATGTGACTGAAGCCCTTGCTGTGATTGCCTTGCGAGGAAGTTGTGAAACTGAGCAATGCGCTCCACACTTGCCCTACAACTGTCGTGCCGCACTGTTCCTACTTGGGGTCCCATCCCCACAGTTGCCTGTGTGTCCGAAGCCCTACTGGTGGGGGATAGTTGACCATCCGGTCGTCGCCTTCCCGACAGCTGCTCACTGTTAGTTCCGGCACGGCCAGCAACCTCGCCCCGTGGGCACGGAAGCTGATGAGATGCCGTATGCTGCCGTGCAACCTGTTGTATAAAGTGGTCATCGCTGCCAGGATGGCCCCCTGGGCTCTGAGGGGCCCGGCGTGTGTCAACTCCACCCGCGAGCCTCCCTACATCTCCCTCGTCACCCTCACCAGTTCCCCCCATGCCAACAACCTCCTCAAGAAGGCCGCCCACCCGCCTGCTCGCCCCCATCAAGGTGGCCACCCCTCCCTCAGCCAAGGCCATTGCTTGCTCCGGCAAGGCCCCACTCTGCTCCTGAGTCCGGACCCCACCCTCTGGGCCCGGCGATGAAAGGTCCTCCCGCTCCTCCCAGATATCCTGGACACTTGACGCCGCCTGGCTGGGCCCGCCTGCGCCCGCACGCGCCCCTCCAGATCGCACCTCGGCGTCGCCCCCTCGTTGACCTCTCACAGTGCTCAGATGCTCCGCCTCCCGCCGCACATCCTCCATGCTCTCCAGAAGCCTCGATGCCATCGCGCCTGCCTCGCCCCTGCCCCACCGGAAGCCTGCTCGTCAGACTGCTCATGCTGCGTTCCCCCAGATTCCTGCGTCCCACCACCCAATCCATCCTGCGTGGCATAGTTTGTCTCCTCGAACACGTCCTCCCACGCCCTGTCCATCAGCGCCAACCTCTCCACCCCCTCCTGTCGAGCCGCCTCCCCCCAATCCAGGTCCGGGCCCATGTCTTCTCTCACACGCCCTCCGCCAGCCCAGCGCCACCCACCTCCGGCCGGACACCGCCCCACAGCCCGCCTGATGATCAGCCCTGCGACCCCTCGTGCAAGCGCAAAAGAAAGCAGCCGGGCCCACTTCCCCTTCCAGCCCACAGCCCCGCCATGTGCCGCCTCTTCATCCCCGTCCTCATCTCCGTCGCCGTCCACCTGCTCTCCCCCTTCTGCGTTCTCCTTCATGTACCGCCGCTCCCTGAAGCGCCGCCGCGTCTTCCTTCGGAATCCATACGCCGCAGGCCCTAGCCCACCGTACACCTCCACTCCAAAGGGTATAAAGTGATGCGGGCGGATATCCCCGTACGTTGCCACCTTGCTCTCCGCTACCTTCTTCGCTGCCGCCCCGGGGGCCATCATGGCCGCTCCCAGGTGCGCGTGTGACATCGGCTGCGCCGTGGCCACATCAAACAGCACATGCTGGCCCGGTCCCTCCGCATCTAACACTGTCACATCCGGGCAATGATTCCGTGAGTAGGTCAGGTAGCCCGCGAAGTCATTGTGCAACGTAGACACCAACGGATAGGCAGACTTGGCCACCTCGAACAGCACCCTCTGCAGTTTGTGGTGAATGAAAGAGTACCAGTTTCCTCCACTGGCGCCCGCTCTCCCCCGGTGCATGTGTGTGTGTGCGCTTATCCTTGTACCGACTCTTTTGGCACCCCGTAGCCGCAGAAGACCGGCTGCAATATGTAAAGAACTGGGGATCAAAGGATTCAGCACACACTTCGGGACACTTATCCGGAATCTCTGGAGCTCACTCGTGAAGAATGAGACCCCCTAAGCCTCACTGAGCCACCCGAGCCCCTCTGCATCCGCACCGCCAGCGCACTGCTGGCTTGTGCCTGAAACCGGCTCATCCCTGGCCCCCGAGCTGCGCGAGTCATATCTCCACCACCAAGCCTACGCGAAGGACCACCCCTCTATCTGCTCCCTGAGCCTTACTGGGCCACCTGAGCCCCTCTGTGACTGCCCTGCCGGCGCACTGCTGCTGTGTCTCTGGAGCCGGCTCACCTCCGCCACTCGAGCCACCCCTTCACCACCAAGCCCACATTCCACAACACCCCGCTGCCCCCTACACGCCCCAGAGCCTGGTCTCAAGAGAGCTTGCCCACCCACGCCACGGCCGTCCAATGTCCAAGGGCTGTCCCAAGGGGCTGAGAATGTTAAACTGGGTTGCCCTCATCCGAACCTGCGCACGGTCCGCCACCGACTTGCACCTGTAGCCCTCTACCCCCCGCACCAACTCCATGTGACTGAAGCCCTTGCTGTGATTGCCTTGCGAGGAAGTTGTGAAACTGAGCAATGCGCTCCACACTTGCCCTACAACTGTCGTGCCGCACTGTTCCTACTTGGGGTCCCATCCCCACAGTTGCCTGTGTGTCCGAAGCCCTCCTGGTGGCCGATAGTTGACCATCCGGTCGTCGCCTTCCCGACATGTGCGTGTGTGTGCATGATTTGTGTGGGTGGCTTATATATATTTGGACCGATGTCTTCGGCATCATACAGCCACCACCTTTAGGGTTCCAGTAGCGAAGTCATCACGTAATATAGTACCGACGTCAAGACAATGGGAAAACACACTTGGTCACTTCGCACGAAGAGCATCCTCTGCAGCTTGTGATGAATTAAAGAGTGCTACCGGTTTCCCCCATCGCCCCCCGGTCCCCCCTGCATACCAATAAGTGCGTCACGGTGTGATCATGTATCACCACCCCACGATCAGGGCACTTACCCGCTTGGCCGAGGTGCCTCTGACGACACACTCTCTCTCTCTCGCTCTCGCCTTGATACATAGAAAACAGCGTGCCTACCGCCTCCCCCACCCACCTTCCGCCTCCCATAAGAAGAAATTGATCGGATTACCGCTTCTCGTGTGTGATCTTCATAATGCGAGGGGCTGCTCAGCATGAAGAATGTGTCATAACAGTACCCACCTGGCACAAAGCCGAGCTTAGCTCCGAGGCTGGACAGCACGCGATATTCCTCAAGAATGCTGGCCCGTCCAATGCCGTTGTAGATCACCGAGATAAGTCACGGAAGCCATGCTGCTCCCACAATCATGTCTAGCCAGCCGATGCCAGTCCATGCGGGGAGGTGGAGGACATAAGTCAGCACAGACCCGTTCGGTGTGCTTTTGTAACTGCGGTAATCACTTCAGTTGATCTTACGGATATCCCCGGATGGACCCACTCCCACTCTGGACGGAGAGCTGCCGTCTTACCCCGCTCGGAGGATCAATCAATCTAGCACACTGTTGGTGGTTGGCCGACGTTGTTCACCAACCATGGGTAAGGCGCGGAGCGTGTCCTGGGCGAAAGCCGCTTTCCAGTGATACCCTACTTGCTTTCGGGCGCGATGAATTGCGAGGTCCCGCATTGTAAAAGGGCGATGTGTTATCCACGTTTTCATCGTGCTACCAGTGTAAGTCACTTCCAAATCTAGATCATGATCCATTCAAATCTGGCGTTTCTAGCTGAACCCTTAAAACGTTCCGAAAGGCGCCCATGAGCATCGCATATTTCACCACCACTCACCTTCATCAATTGCATTTAGATGGTAGTTGCGATTATCATGCAGTTATCGTGTTGAGTGCTAAAAAACATCTAATGTTCAAAGCCTGGCCACTTCGACGGTGAAGCATCCCGCCCTTAGTATCAGATATTTACGGACGTGTGGGTTGCAAATGCGCTTCAACGGGTCTCATTATTTTGCAATAATGTATGATTGCGTGACAATAATAGCCGTGACTACACATGCTGAGATGGTGATGCCCCTCTTCGATTTGATTTTGATGGTTCAAACGGTTGCCATGGGGACAGATGACGAGGATGACGCCTCCGACGGGGATGCAAATTCGCCCACATTGGCAACTTTACCACCACCGTCAGCAGCTCCAAATTCAGTCACCAGCTCTCCACCGGATAACTATACCTGGGACGATATCCCGCCACCGCCCCCTTCAGAAGGATCTCACGAGACTCAAGAGATGCCACCGTCCCCACCACCAGGTAGATAGGAGCTGCACTTGCTGCTTGCGGACTACCACATATACGCATAGTTCCTTGTATCGGACATGCGCACATGTATATGTATAGAGTAGGACACTAGGACTTACGAGTACAGCTTCTGCACAATGTATCCATTGTTCTTTCTTGCAAAGCTTTGGCTTCTAGCCTTCCACAATGACACCGCCCGTCTCGCTTGCTTTAACGGATGGATAGCTGTGCATTACACTGTTTGCCAACTACAAGCTGTTGAGACCCCTTACAAATAGCAATCCAGCCCGACAGGGCTGTTTTCTTTCTTTCTTTCTTTCTTTCTTTCTTTCTTTCTTTCTTCATTTTCTCTCTTTTGCGTGCTCTCTCTCTCTGTGGCGTGTACTGTCTCTTTGAGGGCGTCGGGGATTCGTCCGCGGCTGGCTCTATTTATGTCCAGTGCCTTGGGGCTTTTGCACCTGCCAAGGGACTGCTGATCGACAGCCACGTTATGGGGTGCTGGCATCTCGTTGTTAACGAGGACGGCCACTGGAGTGCTTTGGATGATGGGATGTGGTTGTCCTTGTGGTACCCTTCTGACGGGTACTGCCTCTTTGAGGGCGTCGGGGATTCGTCTGCGGCTAGCTATTTGGGAGTGTCTTGGATTTGTCTAACGCTTGCTCCCTCTCCGTGTCCAGTGCTCATGGTTATTATACACGTGCCGGGGGACTTGTGTTCTTTGACCCTGATGTGAGGTACTGGCACGTCGCTGTGAACGGGGACGGCCGCCGGATGGAAGTGGGTTTTGGGAGGCGGTTGTCCCCGTGGTGCCATTCTGGCGGGCACTGCCTCTTGGAGAGCTCGGTGGATTCGTCTGCCTTTGCTGCAAGGAGAGGCAGAGGGTGGTGAAGTCCACGTTCTGTAGTTTCCCTTGGTTTTAGTGGGGAGCACTTACGTGCCCGCAAGTTTTCATTTTTCAACATGGGGTGTCCATGCTGTGTGGTGTGACTGCATTCATGACATAACCATGGACCAACGGTCCCATCTATCGACCGTGAGCATTGGGGGGCATGCCAGCAGGGTCCGCTTACTCCGTAACCGCCCTGGGACCAACTATTGTTGGGCGATGATCGGTCACATCGTATCATCTGTCCATGCTGCTTTGCATCTGGGTTGGGAATATGTATGTGTTTGTGGTATCTTGTCACGGCCCCGCCCTGCTCTTGATTTGCTTTTCACATCCACTGGGATGATGGTGGGCTGGCTTTTGTTGGCCGATCTCATGCCGTTCAGTGTGTGTGTGTGTGTGCTTATGGATAAGTCCTTTGAGTGGGTTACCAATGAACGGAGGACGAACGGTGAGAGGGAAATGCTCTTTTCGGAGGGTCGGCTTGTTGAGTTGTTCTGCGGGTTGGTGGATGGAACATTTGTCGAGTTTGGGGGTGTGATCTACAGACAAATTGTGGGGATCCCTATGGGGACGAGCTGTGCGGGCTTCATCGCCAACCTCTACTGCTTTATGTATGAGCTTGCGTTCATGCGCAGACTTGTGGAGGCGAGGAATTTTCATGACGCGCACAGGTTTCTTTTCGTTTGTAGATACATTGATGACTTGCTGGCGTTCAATATTCCAGATATGGAAGACTAACTATATCTGAACGAATCCGGCACTGCAGGGATTTATCCCAAACACATTTTGAGTCTTTCTTTGGCACATGCGGGTGTGCGTGTCCCTTATATGGACACACTCATCAAGCAAAATAGGCGCAGAGGCCTTATGACTGCCATATATGACAAACGACTGCCAGATGCACAATATGCTGACATCCAGGTCATTAGGTACCCTGCACATGACTCGTACTTGGCCGACAAAGCTAAGTATGGGATTGTCACGAGCTAACTGCATCGGTTCGCTGAGAGATGTGTCCTTTGGCAAGACTTTGTTTACAACTTAGCTCTTGTTTTCCACAGGATGACACAAAAGGGTTACCACAACAGGCGTTTGTGGGGCTTTTTGCAGCGCTTTATGGTGGAGAGGCCCGGTCTGTATGATAGACGAGGTCCGGGTTGCTGGATCTCGCGCGTCAGGTGTAAGCTGGGGGACTTACGTGACGGTGTCATTGTGCCAGGTCCGAATGGGTGGGAGTTCGGGCCATCATAGCTGACCGGGAATACGTCTCGCCATAGGGTTGTGGCATCTCGCTGTTAACGGGGGCGGCTACTTGGGTGCTTTAGATGATGGGATGTGGCTGTCCCTGTGGTACCCTTCTGACGGGTACTGCCTCTTTGAGGGCGTCGGGGATTCGTCTGCGGCTGGCTCTATTTATGTCCAGTGCCTTGAGGTTTTTCACCTGCCGGGGACTGGTGGGTTGACACCCACGTTATGGAGTGCTGGCATTCGTTGTTAACGGGGACGGCCACTGGAATGATTTGGATGATGGGATGCGGCTGTCCCTGTGGTGGTACCCTTCTGACGGGTACTGCCTCTTTGAGGGCGTCGGGGATTCATCTGCGGCTGGCTCTATTTATGTCCAGTGCCTTGGGGCTTTTTCACCTGCCGGGGGACTGGTGATCGACACCCACTTTTTTGGGGTACTGGCATCGTTGTTAACGGGGACGGCCACTGGAATGATTTGGATGATGGGATTGTGGCTGTCCTTGTGGTACCCTTCCTCGACGGGTACTGCCTCTTTAGGGCGTCGGGAATTCGTCTGCGGCTGGCTCTATTTATGTCCAGTGCCTTGGGGCTTGTTCACCTGCCGGGGGACTGGTGATCGACAGCCACGTTATGGGGTACTGGCATCTCGTTGTTAACGGGGACGGCCACTTGGGTGCTTTGGATGATGGGATTGTGGCTGTCCCTGTGGTACCCTTCTGACCGGTGCTGCCTCTTTGAGGGCGTCGGGGATTCGTCTGCGGCTGGCTCTATTTATGTCCAGTGCCTTGAGGCTTTTTCACCTGCCGGGGGACTGGTGGTTGACAGCCACGTTATGTGGTGCTGACATCTCGTTGTGAACGGGGACGGCCACTGGAATGATTTGGATGATGGGATTGTGGCTGTCCCTGTGGTACCCTTCTGACGGGTACTGCCTCTTTGAAGGCGTCGGGGATTCGTCTGCGGCTGGCTCTATTTATGTCCAGTGCCTTGAGGTTTTTTCACCTGCCGGGGGACTGGTGGTTGACACCCACGTTATGGAGTGCTGGCATCTCGTTGTTAACGGGGACGGCCACTGGAATGATTTGGATGATGGGATGCGGCTGTCCCTGTGGTGGTACCCTTCTGATGTGGTACCGCCTTGAGGGCGTCGGGGATCTGCCTGCGGCTGGCTCTATTTATGTCCACATTGCCTGGGGCTTTTCTGTTCACCTGCCGGGGGACTGGTGATCGACAGCCACGTTATGGGGTACTGGCATCTCGTTGTTAACGGGGACGGCCACTTGGGTGCTTTGGATGATGGGATTGTGGCTGTCCCTGTGGTACCCTTCTGACCGGTACTGCCTCTTTGAGGGCGTTGGGGATTCATCTGCGGCTGGCTCTATTTATGTCCAGTGCCTTGGGGCTTTTTCACCTGCCGGGGGACTGGTGGTTGACAGCCGCGTTATGGGGTACTCGCATCTCGTTGTTAACGGGGACGGCCACTGGAATGATTTGGATGATGGGATTGTGGCTGTCCCTGTGGTACCCTTCTGACGGGTACTGCCTCTTTGAGGGCGTCGGGGATTCGTCTACGGCTGGCTCTTTTTTTGTGTCCAGTGCCTTGGGTCTTTTTCACCTGCCGGGGGACTGGTGATCGACAGCCACGTTATGGGGTACTGGCATCTCGTTGTTAACGGGGACGGGCACTGGAGTGATTTGGATGATGGGATTGTGGCTGTCCCTGTGGTACCCTTCTGGAGGGTACTGCCTGTTTGAGGGCGTCGGGGATTTGTCTGCGGCTGGCTCTTTTTTTGTGTCCAGTGCCTTGGGTCTTTTTCACCTGCCGGGGGACTGGTGATCGACAGCCACGTTATGGGGTACTGGCATCTCGTTGTTAACGGGGACGGGCACTGAAGTGATTTGGATGATGGGATTGTGGCTGTCCCTGTGGTACCCTTCTGACGGGTACTGCCTCTTTGAGGGCGTCGGGGATTTGTCTGCGGCTGGCTCTGTCTATGTCCAGTGCCTTGGGGCTTTTTCACCTGCCGGGGGACTGGTGATCGGCAGCCACGTTATGGGGTACTGGCATCTCGTTGTTAACGGGGACGGCCACTGGAGTGATTTGGATGATGGGATTGTGGCTGTCCCTGTGGTACCCTTCTGGAGGGTACTGCCTCTTTGAGGGCGTCGGGGATTTGTCTGCGGCTGGCTCTAGTTATGACCAGTGCCTTGGGGCTTTTTCACCTGCCGGGGGGCTGGTGATCGACAGTCACGTTATGGGGTACTGGCATCTCGTTGTTAACTGGGACGGCCACTGGAGTGATTTGGATGATGGGATTGTGGCTGTCCCTATGGTACCCTTTGGGAGGGTACTGCCTCTTTGAGGGCGTCGGGGATTCGTCTGCGGCTGGCTCTATTTATGTCCTGTGCCTTGGGGCTTTTTCACCTGCCGGGGGACTGATGATCGGCAGCCACTTTATGGGGTACTGGCGTCTCGTTGCGAACGGGGACGGCCACTGGAGTGATTTGGATGATGGGATGTGGCTGTCCCTGTGGTACCCTTCTGGAGGGTACTGCCTCTTTGAGGGCGTCGGGGATTCGTCTGCGGCTGGCTCTTTTTTTGTGTCCAGTGCCTTGGGGCTTTTTCACCTGCCGGGGGACTGGTGATCGGCAGCCACGTTATGGGGTACTGGCATCTCGTTGTTAACGGGGACGGCCACTGGAGTGATTTGGATGATGGGATTGTGGCTGTCCCTGTGGTACCCTTCTGACATACTGCCTGTTTGAGGGCGTCGGGGATTTGTCTGCGGCTGGCTCTTTTTTTGTGTCCAGTGCCTTGGGGCTTTTTCACCTGCCAGGGGACTGGTGATTGGCAGCCACGTTATGGGGTACTGGCATCTCGTTGTTAACGGGGACGGCCACTGGAGTGATTTGGATGATGGGATTGTGGCTGTCCCTGTGGTACCCTTCTGACATACTGCCTCTTTGAGGGCGTCGGGGATTTGTCTGCGGCTGGCTCTTTTTTTGTGTCCAGTGCCTTGGGGCTTTTTCACCTGCCGGGGGACTGGTGATCGGCAGCCACGTTATGGGGTACTGGCATCTCGTTGTTAACGGGGACGGCCACTGGAGTGATTTGGATGATGGGATTGTGGCTGTCCCTGTGGTACCCTTCTGGAGGGTACTGCCTCTTTGAGGGCGTCGGGGATTCGTCTGCGGCTGGCTCTATTTATGTCCAGTTCCTTGGTATTGGAATCTGCAAGTGCCTGCTGATCAGTTTGGTGTAAAGCATGACTATCTATCTAGACCTTCTACAGTAGTCAGGATGCTCAAACCCTGAAGAAACCCTAAAGAAACCCTGTGGAACCCTTAGATCTAGATCTGTAGATCTGTTGAACTAATCGTGGCCGTCAGATCATTGATGACCATCGGCAAGTGCGTAATAAGTTCATCTGTACTCAGGTGTGTCACTGTCGGTCGGTATGAACACGACAGTGACACGTAGGACTCTGTTTAGTGAACTTTCACATAGATCGCCCAATCAGTGATGATGGCGCGTTAACCCCTAAGCTGCGAACGGAAAATTTGGTCTTTGAAAATTGCACGTTTCTCGCGATAACTAAAAGAAAAAAAGAAAAAGAGACACCCTTGAACGGGGTGTGGGGCTTTGTGAGTCCCCTTGACTCTTATTTCCTTTTTCCTTAGTCCGGTTCCTTGTCTACTTTTTTCCTATATAGTCTGTTAAGGCTTATTGCGTATCCTGTAGCTAGGTCGTGTATTTTCCTGAGTAGGTGTAGGGCTTCCTGTTTGTCGAATCCTAAGTGTTTGGTCAGTATTTTCTCCGTGTGCTCATATATCGTTCCCGTGTTGCCGAATACCATCACGTGTAGCGTTACCTTGTACCCATATAATTCTAGTAGCTTTACTAGCGGTGTGTATTTCGTGTACTTTGTCTTTAGTGCTTCCTCCCAACTCATTTCGTCTGTGTATGTTACCTCTACCAGGTGTATGTGACCCGCTTCTGCCATTGCTTTTTGGTGTGTGTACCCAGGCTGTTCGTTTCCTTTCTCAGTTCCTTCTAGCATTACTATATCTACGTAGTGTGGTATGGTGTCCTTTCCATGCTCTGGTGCTGGTGTGTTTCGTCCGTCTAGTCTGCATTGCCCCCTTGTGAGCAGGAAGTCTTCTATTGGTCTCCCATTGTTCATTCCCTTCCCTCTTTTCCCGGCATGAGTTCTTATTACACATCCTCCTTTCCTACCTTTGCTAATTGCGTTTGCTATCATTTTGGTGGTCTCATCTGACCTGCTTATTAGAAAAAAAGAAAAAAAGAAAAAACCACGCCCGTCGGGCGTATGAGTAAATTAATTTCCCCGGCCCTACCTGGTTATTACCATGTTCTTTATTTCCCTTTCTGTGCATCCTCCTAGCACATGGGCTGTGCGTATGAAGCCCCCCGCGTTTACTTGTCTGGGCATTCCGCAGCATTTGCACTTTTGCGCCCTTCTCCCTCCTTGCTGTTTTTTGTATGGTCCTGCCGGTAGTTTGTTCGCCCGGCATCTTAGCAGGACTGTCACATCATGCTCGTTTAGGTATTCTGTTCCTTTCTTCCAGTATTCGTTAGAGAGCTTGTGCATGGCTTTATCACCTCTTAGGTGCTGCATGTATTTTTCTGGCTTTTCTTGTGCTGCTGTCCGTATTTTTTCCATCGAGGCCCTTCTCCATTCTCTCGCTTGGTGTGCTTCCTTTTGTGCTGTTGCCTGCTGTTGTGCCATTTTCTGGAGTGCTCTCCATTCTTCCTGTGCTTCCTCTTGTTGTTGGGCCATTTCATTGAGCTCAGCTTCAACATCCTGCGTGTTGTCATGCCCATACTCTGTGTTTCCGGTAGCTCCATTTCCTGTGTTGCCTGCAGTGCAGTATCCCGTTGGGTTTCTCGCAGCTCCTCGGTTTCCCGTAAGGTTGGTTGGTCAGGTCCTAATTGGATTTGGGTTCTTCTTCGTTCTTGTCGTCTTCCTTGTTCGGGTGCCCCCTCCTCCTCTTGTATTATTCTCATCTCCTCCTCCTCGTCCATTTCCCATTCTGCATCCCGTGTGCTCTCTTCCCCGCGCTCCCTCGTTTGTTCTACCTGTTGTGCTGTTTGTACTTGCTGCGCTTGTATCAGTGCCTCTTCCTCTTCTCGTTCCATCCGCTGGAGTTCCAATTCCTCTTCTTGCACCTGTTGCCATTCTAGTTCTTCAGACCAGGTGTCTGCCCAGGCTTCTTCTACTTCTGTTTCGGTAGGTTCCCGGTTTCTTTGTGCGTATTCTGCTTCTATTCTCTCAATGCGTTGCCTTTTGGTCTCCCATTCCTCGGGCCCGGTTTCTAGCTTCCTTTTTAGTCTTTGTATTATGTTAGTTTCTCCCGTTATTTTTGCCTCCCGTACCTTTTTCGTTACGTGGTTAAGTATTGCTTGGTGTCCTTCCAGTTGTCTTCCCGTGGCCTCACAGATTGCTAGCAACATTACTGTGTCTGTGTTGTCGTGGTTTAGGCCGTATTCCCCCTCTTCACAGGCCTTTTTAGCTACCTCATCCGCCATTTCGTTCCCATGTATCCCCACATGCGCTTTAACCTTGTATAAGGCCACCTTTGTTCCTTCCCCATTGAGCATTTGTATTTGCTTCATTATTTTCCACAGTATGTCCCGGTGTACATGCCTCTCCAGCGTGTGCGGCCTTTTTCTCATGTTTTGTATTTGGTAGAGCGAGGTGAGGCTATCCGTGCATATGCTCACTTTTTCTTCTCCTAAGTTTGAGTCCAGTATTAGTGCCATATATATGGCTGTGAGCTCCGCCCTATTGACAGTTTGGCAGCGTCTTGTCCATCTTTGCATGTGCTTCGTTGCTCGTCCCCCTCTTGGGTCCCAGACGCCTGCCGCCGTTACTTCCTCCATTTCCCCGTTTTCCTTTTTGACTTTCCTCTGGCTTCCATCCGTGTAGACCATATCGTTTCTGTTGTGTCGCCTGTCAGGCTCTGGGTATCCTTTCCCGTTGTTGTCCCACTGACTCTCGGGTTGTGGTTCGACTTCCTCTATTTCACCCTTTTCCCACCGCAACCACTGGTCCCCGTTTACGTCTTCCTCTGTCGTGTCTGGGTCCGTAAACTGTAGTGCCCATCTTCTGAGTGCGTCCCTGTTTATTTCCTCCTTGCTCCACGTAGTGTTGGCTCTTAGTACGTCCGTAATTGTGGGCCTCGGCCCCCTGTCCCCTCCTCTATGTTCCCCTTCTCTTCTCCTGTCTTCCATCCAGCGGTCAATTATCTCCTCTGTGTGGCTATCCAGGTGCCCGCCTGGTAGTGCGTGCATGACTGGTAGTTCATGGTTCGTCCATGGCGCCGGGTCTATGACACAGTCTTTCTCCCATTCTGTTATCGACCTAGGCTGCCTGTCCGTGTCCTTGAGCGTAAGGGGCCTGTGCATGTAGCATGCCCTGCCTATTGTCCTAACCTTGCTTTGCGGGCACTTAAGAAGGGCCGTACTGAATATGTTGTGGGTTTTGAGCGCATCCGGGCAGAACTTTCTCCACCCTGCCGCGTTCGCTACTACCAGTATCCTCATGTTCCAGTTGCATTGTTTGGGTTTTTGTAGGTTACCTTGCATCCAGTGGTCAGGTGGTAGGAAGGTGAACTGCCCTTCCTTTACCTCGAGCAGTTCATGTACCATGTACCCCATGTGCTTGTTTAGCATTTTCCTATACGGGCTTTTGGCATATGTGGGGTATATCCCTACCCCCAGGACGGGTTTAGCCGCTTTCGTGGAGTTAATTGCCTTTTTCAGTGCCCTGTAGAGGTCCCCTGCCGTATATTCCGGGTTGAATTGGTATGACCCCAGCTGTTCCCATTGCGCTTCCCATGCCGAGCCCACAGCCCCGAATACCGAGTCCCGTGGGTATTGTGAGTAGTACGTCTTGGTGTTTTTGTGTACATTGAGTGGCGAGGCAAAGACTTCTGTCTGGACTCCCATGGCTGTATGTACCGCCTCCATCATTTCCGCGGGAAAGGTCCAGTGGTTTTGGAGGTTCCTTTTTCTGTGTTTCATCTCCGCTTTACTAGAGTATCTTATAAGCAGTTGTGCGATTTCCTCTTCAAAAGTGTTCACATGTATTTTGTGTTCCAAATTTAGTTCCAACCTTTTGGCCAGTTGTTTTTCCGTTGGCCGCTGTGCCGCGCTGTCCCCCACCGCTTCAGCATATCTATCGTACAATTCTCGAACTTTCACCGTGCTCAGTGTGCCTATCAGGCCTCCCTCTGGCTCGTAGCAGTAAGTGGTGTCACCTTCCGTGCGTAGTTGTCTGTCCTTCGTGCCTGTAATGTGCCGAATGTCCAGGTCTGGGTTCGTTTCCCTTGTGCATACTTCCAAATGGGTTACCTGTTTCCAGTACCTCTGTTCACTACTTGGTTGTCCCGCCAGTATTTCGTCAACAGGCTCACGTTTGGCCCTTTTGTCTCGTTTGTCACTTTCCCATTCTTCCACAAGGTTCTCCCATCCTTGGTCCGAGGAGGAATTGTGCATGAGCAGGTGTGTTCTTACTGTTTCTTTTTGTGCTCCACGTAGTCTGTTCGTTTCCTTCGCTATTAGTCCACCGTGTTTCGTACTGTGTTACTTTCGAGGTCACATCAGTGTGGTTTTGTAGGTACTGTCTGCTTGCCAGTATCCTGGTGGGCGTGTAGGTTCCCTCTTGTCCTGGCGTTTCCATTGGGTCTTCTTGTCTTGCCCATTGACCTCTGTCCTGTTGCTTTGACTTTCTCTTTGTTCTTCCCCGTGGGCGTCTTGTAATCATCATGTCATCTTCCTCCTTCTCCTGGTCCTCGGTTTCTATGCCCAGGACTTCCTTGTCCTGTTCTGTCCACTCCACGTCTGCCTGTTCGAAGTGTTTCGTTTGGTTGGCCAGCGGGTACATGGACAGTAGTTGCAGTATGTCCTTCAGGCTGTTTCCAGCCTCGTGTAGCGCCTTTATTTGTGCCGGCCAGTTGCTTATCCCTGACATACTCGCCGTACTTTTGGTGTACTTTTCTAGTTCTCCTGTTTTCCGTTCCTGTATGTATTCTGGTTTTAGCCTTCTGTTCCACGCATGGTCCCAGTGGTCCCCTGGTTTCTTAATGTCGTTGGGCTGTGCTTCGCAAATGTAGGGGTACAAGTGTAGCATGCCCTGGGCTATCTTTGTTGCTGTATTGTTGTCATGCTTCCTTCCGCCCGTTGCTTTCAGTGTTTCTATTGGTATCGCACTTTTCCCGTCTGCTGTGGTTAGGTCCTTGAGGTCCGAGTAGTTTTTGAATAGCGTGAGTAGCTTGGTAAAGTTTATTTGCTTGGTAGCTTGCTGAGTTTTCGTTTCCTGTACTACATTTACCGTCCCCAACTTTTCAGAGCCTGTCGTTGTGGGTTGTGACTGTGGGTCCCTGTATTCCGTGTCCATTCTCCTGAGGTGCTTGGTTGTTCTGGTGGTGCCCTCCATTTCCGCGTTTGTGTACACTCTTTTAGCTTTTCCTAGCTGTCTCATTATAGGTAGGGTTTCCTTAGCCAGTTCCCGCATATGACTTCCCACTCCTTTCACGTGTATTCCATATTCATTCAAGGCATTCATCTTCCTCAGAGAGTTTGTTTGTGTCTGCAGTCCCATTTTTAGCTTGCCCCTGTGGCTGCTGTGGCCTCTTTCTTCGAAGTGTTTTTCCAGTAGTCCGGCTGTGGACCTGCTGACTTGTGACATTCTTTGTCTGGTTTGCAGGTTTCTCTCCCTTTTGCCATATCCCATCTGGACCCCTTTGTCTTCCTCACTTTGAACCGCCCCTTCCAGCCCCGTGTAGACTTCTTGCGCATATATTGCCTGTAAGGACTGTAGTCCTAGTCCATATTCTTCTTTTTCCTCCGTGTTCAGTTCATTGGGTGTGCCGTTCACCGGGAGCCCATATATTCTTTTCATTGCTGCTCCCAGCTGGTTCTCAGCCTGCTGTATCTCACCTTGTGTGTATATCCCGAGGTGGAGCCCGTACCTGAATTTACCTAGTATGGCCGACTTTAAGGAGTACTCTTTTTGCCTTTGCGTGAGGGGGGTGGTCAGTAGTGCCTCTATTCTTCGTTTGAGTTCCTGTAGTGACTTTCTTTTCTCCTCTTTCCATGTCCCCAGCATGTTGAGGAGGACCCCTAGGTATTTGTAGGTATCTCCAGCTTTAAGGACTTTTAGTGTCAGGCATCCACATTTCACCCCTTGGTGCCTACTTTCTCTTACATTTTTGTTGCCATGTTCTACCCCTGTTATCTTTGTTTTGTCCTCGTTTATCCGGAGTCCACTCTAGTCTCCAAATGCCGAGAGTTTCTTTAGCTGCTGTTCCATTCCTGACATTAGTTTTGTTAGTATAATTAGGTCATCCACGAACGCTCCCGAGGAGGTTCTTAGTTCCCCTCTGAGCTCCCTGTCAGTCACATACCTGTGTTGGTACCCATGGTCCCCTACCTCTAACCATCTGAGGAGGGGTTCCAGGTATAGTATAAATAGTAATGGACTCATGCTGTCTCCTTGCAGAATTCTCCTTCTTATCGGCACTTCTTCCGAGACCTGGTCCCCTATCTTTGCTCTCATTTGCATGGAGTCCTCCTCACTTTCGCCCAGTATGTCCTTGACCGCTTCCGTGAGTTGTGGCGGTACCCCTAGGTGTTTTAATGTCGTAATAAGCCTTTCATGGTCAACTGACCCATAGGCATTTTCAAAGTCCACGTAGGTTGCATACAGGTTTCGTTTGGAGAGGTTGGCATCTTCAATAGCATTGGTTACCCTGGTAAGTTGTTTCATTGTGTTGTGGTTTTCCCTTGAGCCCTCTTGTGCCTCCGAGAGCATGCCATTTATTTCACAGAAGTCTGCCAGCATTTTTGTGAGTACTGTGGTGTACAGCTTGAACAGACAGTCCAGTAGTGCTATAGGTCGGTAGTTTTGTTGCTTCGTTACTTTACCCTGTTTGTGGTGAAAGCAGAAGTAGCCTTTTTTCCATGGCAGAGGAGTATGTCTGTGCTCCCACATTAGTTCCATGAGTTCACACAATTGGTCATGGAACCTGTCCGGCATCTGTTTTAATATCTCATTTTGTATCCCCATAGGTCCGGCCGCTTTGTTGGTTTTCATTTTCTTTACTGCTTGCCGGTAGGCTTCCTTGTCTACCCTCAGGTTTACCTTTGTCTGGTCTGGCCTCGTACATTTGTTTTCCTTCATGTAGTTCTTGTACCTCTCGTCAAGCCAGGGTGGCGTGTTCTTAAGTCCTTTTTCCGGTTCCCGCATTTTGTATGGTGCCGACCGCGCAATGTGTTCACCCATTGCCTGTGCTACCTTTTGGTGTCCTACCACTAGCTCTCCATGTATCATTTCCACTGCTTGTATTGCCGCGGCTGGTGCTGCTCCATTTTCTATCTCTTTTTTGTATATCATTTTGTGGTAGTGCTTTATGTTGCCCCAGTATCTTTCTCTCATTTTCATTCTTGTTTTCTGTTTTCGGTTTGCCTCATGCTCCTTAATGCATCTTCTTGCTTCTTTTGCTGCAAGCTTTTTCTGTTCCCGTTCCCATCGTTCCCATTCCCTCATTTCGTCTGTTCGGTTATCGAAATTTTCCGTTCGTACTTCCTCAGTCGCTTGTTCTCGTGTTTCTATGTCTTTCTTCCACAGTGCTATGTTCTCACGGCACCTGTTCCTCTCCCTCAGGTGGCCGTCCCTTTCCTTGCGGAGGGTTTTCGGCAGGTGTAGTCCATGTTGTTGTTCTGGTGTCGCCGCCTGTTTCGGTAGGTTGACGTCCAGTATTGCCCTGTCCCTTGTTTTTTCCAGTATTTTGCCACCACTTCTCCCGCGTAGTCTATCGCCCTCTTCCTGTATCTTGTGTTGGTTTCTGTTTTTACTCGGTGTATTGCTTCTTGCATTTCTTCTTGTAGTTCCTTTGTGTATGCGGTGTCCAGAGTTTGCCTGAGGGTGTTTCCCTCTACTTCCGTCAGCGGGAGTTTTAGTCTGTCTGCTTTTGCATGTTGTAGCTTTTGTGGCGTCGGACGGTGGGTCCCCCAGGCCTTCAGGTCCATTTGCGTTGTATGTGCATACCATTTTATGGTCGCTTGTGTGCAGCTCGGTGAGCTCACCTTCCGTTGGTTGCCTGTAGTATGCCATTTCCGCTTTGCTCGCCAGCATTCTGTCTATATTCCTCTGTCTATGCCATGTCAGGGTTGTTTCCCTGGTCCCCCCCACATCCTGCAAGCCCGTTGCTTCTATAATTCTGTTCCAGTCTCTGTCCCTGCTGTTCTTCGGTGTTCCCGTGGTAGCATTCAGGTCCCCGCAAACTAGTACTGTTTGTCCTGCAGCCTTCTCACTGGCTGAGGTTACCATTCGCACATACTCCTGTATGCCACTTCTGGCTGCCTCTCTGTCAAGTTCCCCTTGTCGTGCCTCTTCTGCTGCATCTTTCCCTTCTACCGGGTAGTACACCCCTATCAGGTGTAAGTATTTCTCCCCCGGAAAGTGGAGCATTGTGTGTGTGAGCACTCCTTGTAGGTGTGGTACCTTCACCTCGGTGTAGTTGTGTGGTTTGGCATATTCACCTGTGAGTATTACAGCGAGGCCCGCCGTGTGGTTACTCTCATCTGTCTCCCCTTCACCTTTCGGTATGCTGGTGCATATATTGGACTGCTTTCTATTTCTGAAGTGTCTTTTTATTTCCTCACTCGCGGTTTTGGTTTCCGTAATAATTGCTACATCTATCTCCCATTTCTTCATTTGTTCCTCCAGTTCGTACAGCGAGTGCCGTGCGCCCTGTATGTTCCATGTTAGGAAGTTTATGGTGTGCGGTTGTTCGTTTTGCATTTCCTCAGTGTTCAAGTTCTCCGTTTTCGGCATGCTCCCTCTCCATTGTTTTAGTGCCGCTAAGGACCCTTTGGCCTCCTCATTGTCTCTTTTGTCCGTTTTTGTTGGTGTATTGTGTTGCTGGTTTTTCTTGGTGCTTGTGGGAGGTCGTAGCTTTTTCCTTACTACCGTTCTTTCTTTCTCCTTTAATCTTTCATTTGCTTGCTCTGCGCTTTCCGGACAGAACTGTAGCGTAGTCTGGACTAGCCTGTCAGTGGGGTTTGTGTTCTTTTCTTCCGTTGCTTCGCCTGTGACCTGTTGCTCCATGGTAGGCGCCCTGCTGGCATCCATCTGTCCGTCATCGCGTTTCGTGTCCTCCTCAGTCGGCCCGGTTGTTTGTCCTGTCATCGGCCACGTCTCACGAATCCCCCCCTGTGCCTGCGCTGCATTTCTAATCCCGAGCTTGAAGTGCCCTAGTTTGCCATCAACATGCCAGTATTTCCAGCTTCCCGCCACTCGTACCGCCTGCTCCCTTTGGCTGAATTTTCCCCATTCTGGTGGCGTGCTGTGTGTCGTCAGTCCACTGTAGTGCCCTTTTTGCCAGTCATAAGCTTCTCGTAGTTGGGTCCAAACATCCACAGCGGTTAGTAGTTCGTCTTGTTTTTCTATTCCTCCAGCTGGTAGCCATACATGTGCCTGCATGTCTTGGTGTGTTATTGTGAGCATCACCATTACCCATTTCCCCCTATCTCTAATTGCTATTTGGGTTCGGCCGTCATTTGGCAGCTTTTCCATTGTTTCTCCTATAAGGGCGTCAGTTCCTTGTTGTAACGCATGGAGTGCTTCCTCGACGTCCATTATTGTCTGTATGCCCACCCCTTGTTGTCGCATCATGTTCTCCACCTGTTCCCTTGTGTGGTCCCGTGCCATTTCCCTCATGAAGGCATCCGCCGCACACGTTCCTCGAACTTGCTCCTTTTGTGCTCCAGTCTCTTTCATTCGAACATCCCTTGTCAGCTCGACTTCCTTGGTGCCTGGTTCCGCGTGTGGTATATGTTCCCTCATAATGGCCGCCCTTATCATCGGTCTGAACTTGTCCCTGCACCTGTTCGCTATTTCCGTAGTGTGCAGCATAATGCGTCGTCTGGTCTGGAGTGTATTTGAGTACACATACTGTACCCATGCTCCGTTTCGTTCCTGTAACCATTGTTGCCACAGCTCTGCAATGTATATCACCCAGACTCCGCAGTTGTATGCATCATATTGGTGTTTGTCATACATTGGCGTGGACCGGGCTTCCTGGCACCCCATTGCCTCCTTGTTGCTTTTTACCCATTCGCATATTGCTGTTTGTAGCTCCTCCGTCATCCCCATTTGCCTGGGGGCGGTTTTCTTTCGCGTTTGCCTTTCTGCGCCCATAGAGTCGTATACATAGGCCTGCAGCGTGCGGTTATTCCCCGTGCCGCAGACTCCTATCATTAGTAGCAACCAGTGTCCGTTTCCTATCACGGGTATTTGAGTGCCGCCCCTTTTGGTAACTTTTCCTTTCATCATTTCTAGGAATTTCCCGTCATTTTCCCTAAGTAGCCTCAGTATCTCCTGTATTGTTGTTGACCCCGGGGGGTTTTCTTCGAGTTCCTCGAGTGCGAGGTCCACTTGGTACATATTCAGCTTCCCATCCTCTGTAAATATCCCCTGCGTGACGGAGTTTCTAGGGTACTGCCCTTCCGTTCCCCTGGCCGAGTGTGTTCCTCCCCCAATATGGGAGGGCTGTTGTGGTGCTGCGGCATCCTTTCCCATACCCTTCACCTTCGCTGTTTCCTTGTGGTTGGGTCCTGTGTCTAGGGCTTCCTCGTGTGTTACCGCCGTTTCTTCCCTCGTTGTTTTCACTATTTCATTGAAGTACTTTGGTGTTGCTTTGTGTTGTGGGTTTTTCGTTACTTATTGTGCCTTCTGCGTTTGTTCAACCAGCATGCTTAGCGCATCTAGTGTTACGTGCATAGCCATCAGTTGAGCCCCTTCCATCTTTGTTGTGTTCCGGCTTTCGCCTGTCATGCGGCGCATCTCGCCGTGTCTTCGCATCCACCTACTTTGGTTCCTATCCTCTGTTGCCTGCCTTACCGCCTGCTTGCTTCTAACTAGTTGTGGCCTGTCGTATTTGGTACGTTGTATCCACCTGCATGTTTTCCCTATCACGTGTTCACTCCAGTATCTCCTTCCTCGTTTGTGTGCATATGCATGCTCCCGTCGGTTTGCCCTTAGGTAAAATGTGAAGCTTCTCCTGAAGCTCGCCCTTTGTTCCTCTTCTTCTTCTGTGACGAACCACCTAGGGTCCCTTGTGAGCCTTTGCGGTATTGTTCCTTGGTTTCGGTTGTCCTCCCTCCTTGGCAGCCCTTCATCCCCCCCCTCGCTTGTTTCGGTTTCATGTCGGGTTGTGTCTGCTGTTGTCATGCTCTTTTTCTGTGTACCGTGTTGAGAATGTTTTCTTTCCGGTGTTCCGTTCCGCACTCTTGTCTCCGTTCCCCTGCTAATCTCCTTGCGTTCTTTTATCTGTGCATTTTGTGT
>LGRX02004700.1:0-32506 GCA_001247695.2 Cymbomonas tetramitiformis | reverse complement strand
CCCACCTCCAGCCATCTTAACAGTGGTTCCTGGTATATTATGAAGAGGAGGGGGCTCATGCTGTCTCCTTGGAGGAGACCTCTTTGCACCTGGACCGTTTCGTGAGAAGTTTCCCCCCCTACCCTGGTGTACATTGACATGGTGTCATGACTTTGTGTACCTAGGACATCTCTCACTACTTGTGTAAGCTCATCAGGTATCCCAAGGTATTGCATTGTATGTAGCAGCTTGTTGTGGTCCACTGAGCCATATGCATTTTCGAAGTCAACATACAGGCCATGCAGTTCCCGTCCGGAGACATTTGCATCCTCTATTGCGTTGGTCACTCTCGTAAGTTGTCTGAGTGTGTTTCTTTTCTCTCTGGAGCCTTCCTGTGCCTGGGCCAGTATCCCCTGTGTTTCGCAGAACGTGGAGAGCATGTTTGCTATTTGCGAGGTGTATAGTTTGAATACTCCCTCCAGTAGGGCTATGGGCCTGTAGTTTTGCTGCAGGGTGACATCTCCCTTCTTGTGGTGAAAGCAGAATGTCCCTCTCTTCCAGGTGAGGGGGACGTGTTTGCTGTTCCACATCTCCAGCATGAGCGCATGCAGGGCATCGTGGAAGTCCTCTGGCATGTACTTGAGAATTTCGTTAGGGGTTCTGGTGGGGCCTGGTGCCTTGTTGTTGTTTAGGGTATGTACTGCTTTGCTGTAGCCCTGTCTACTTATCGTGAGGTCCATTCCCTTGGGGTCCGGTCTTGGTGCCTTTACAAGTCGCTCCTTGTGGGCTGGGTCCTCCCATGGTGGGGTTGCTAGGTCGGGTAGACTCCGGTGTTCCATCCTGTATGGTGCCGAGTGGGCCATGTGGTCCACTAGTGCGTTTGCAATGTTCTTGTGGCCCACGGTTAGGTTGCCCTCCCTGTCCTGTAGGGCCTGTATATTCGCCGTGGGGGCATGGCCTGTTTCTTGGGCCTTGGCATAAATCCTTTTGTGGTATCGTTTCTGGTTGTTCCAGTATTCTCTTACTGTTTTGTCATTATGCCTTTGTTTGGCTCGCTTCCAGTGCTTTTTGACCACTTTGTGTGCAGTCGACCTTTCTTTTTTGGCCTCCTCAGTGAGCCAGGAGACCCATTCCTTTGTGTCTGCGTTGTCCCTGTTTGTCGGGCCTTTTGTTGCTCCTTCCTTCAGGTGGCGGAGAGTGGTGTGTTCCGTGTGTGGGTTTCGTAGTTGTCGTTTGGTTTTCTTGTGCATCCGCATTTTGAGAATCGCGGCATCTCTTTCTTTTCTGTCCTTTTTGCTCATTAGTAGGTCCGTTGCCCCATGGGTGGAGGTTCTTCCAGTTATCACCGTCGGTAGCTCCTCATCCTTCAGCGCGCAATTGTTTGCTCTGTTGAGTATACTCAGCACTGCCTCTCCTGCTCTGTCTATTGTGGCATGTGCCACCTGCTTGTTGCCTTCTTCCCTGCATCGGGTGGCTATCCCTATCATGTCTTTCAGCTTGGCAGTCCTGGCGTAGTCGTGTGTTCTGAGGAGGACGCTTTGGAGGGTTTCCCTGTGGGCTTTGCTCAGGGGCGTGTTCAGTTTCACTTGCCCTGGGTGGGGGTCTTGGTCCACGTATGGTTCATGGGTGTCTATGCTGTCTAGCCGAAGGGTCGTAAGGCTAACCATCTCGTGGTCACTCGTGTGGTGCTGAGTGAGGTGTGCGGTGCTTCCCCTCTCGTATTGGGCCCGTTTGTCCTTCGGTGCTAGCCATCTGTCAATGTTTCTGTTCTCTGCCCAGTTCAGCGTGGTATTAACCGTTGGGCCTACATTATGGAGGTTCAACTCTTCCGCGAGCTTTTTCCATTGTTTGTCGGTTTTCGTTACCCTCTTTCCTGTGCTGGTGTTGCTTGCATTGAGGTCTCCTCCAACAATGACATGCTCGTTCGGTTTTTCCGCTGTTCTTCGGAACAGGTTGGCTGTGTACTTAAGTATCTTGTCTCTGGTTTTCCCCTCCTCTGCCCCCGGTGGGTTGTATATGCCCAGCACGTGGTACATTACTTCCCCGGGCAGGTGTAACACCACATGGAGTAGGTACCCCTCCAGGTGCCTCGCTGGGACCACATGGTGGTTGTGAGCGTGGCCGTAGGGGTTGCTAAGGAGTATGGCTACTCCTCCTTTCACTGGCTGCTCTGCAGCACTGCCTGCTTCTTTCGCCTCTGTTTTGGTGCCTATTGCAGTGTACTGCAGGTCTCTGAATTTCCTCATCACACTGTCGTGTGCATGCTTCACTTCCGTGAGCACCACCACTTGTAGACCCAGTTGGTTCTGGTGTCTCTTCCTGACTGCCTCTGCTAGGTCGAGGCAGGCGTCACTTTGTCCTGCTATGTTCCATGTGAGCATGTGTAGGCGGTCTTCTCCTATCTCCCCCTTTTTTGGTTCCGTGAGGGGGGGCTGGTGTTTTCGGGGGTCGCTTGTTTCCAGTGCCTCCTGTTGCACGTCTTCGAATTTCTCCCATTGTGCAGTGGGTTCATCGCTTGTCTCTTCCCCCCCCTCGTCCGAGTGGGTTTCCATCGTTCCCTGCTCTCCTCGCGTGTGCTCATTGTCCCTTGCCTGGTTCATGGGGGTCAGTCTATGGAGCCATTTCCATAGTCCCTGTTGCTTTGTGTGTACTCTGTGCCCCCCCCTCCTGGGTTCGTGGCGGTTGTGCCTCGGCTTGCGAGTTTGGGTTTGGGTCGTCAGTGGGTTCCCTGGCCCCTGCCATTTGCTGACTGCCCCCTGGCGTTTGCTGTTGTCCTTCGGCGGCAGTTATTATTTGCTTCACTGTGTGCTGTATCGACTTCCTGTAGGCATCCACCGCTGCTCTGTTGGTGGGTCCCCATTTGCTGACCGCCTCATTGAAGTGGGTGGGCCAGTGTCCCTCTGGGCATGTTTCCTGGAAGTGCATCCATGCTTTGGTGGCCATCAGGGCCCATACCCCACAGCTGTAGTGGTCTTGTGCGCTTTGGTTGCCTACATTCATTAGTTCCACTGTTACTTGTCTGCTCAGTTTCCCTGCGAGGTGTTCTGCCCAGTTGGTCATTTCCGTTGTAAGTCGTTTTGTGTTGTGTAGGGTTGCTTTAGTTTTACCATTCAAGGAATCATATATCCAGAGCTTAAGTTTGTCGTTTGCTTTGTCTGGTCCCGCCAGCACTACTCTCCAGTGCTTGCCATCGCATACCGGTATGCAGAAGCTCTGGAGGTTCCTGAGTAGTTGTAGTGCCTTCGTAGTATGTGGCTCTTTGGTGTTCCCTGGTTTCAGTGTTTCCCTCATTGAGGCTACCACCAGAGGAGGCAATGGGTCATTCTCATATAGTGTGTGGGCATGTTGCATTTGGAACATGTTCAGTCGGCCCTTCTTTTCGAACAATCCTTTTGAGGTGGTGTTGTGTGGGTGCGTCCCTGCGTGGTCCTGGCTTCCCCCACCTGCCATGCTCCGCTTGCAGCGGCTGGCTCTTTGTCTCATTCTCTGCTCAACTCCCCTCATCAGCAGCTTGCGCTTGGTTGGGGTGCCCTCTGGTATTGTGGTTACCGCATATTCCGGTTTCCTTGTCCTAATGAGCATGGGTTTACCATTTCGGTAAATTATTCTGAGCAGTTTCTGGCCGGGAGGTGGTTGTGCTCTCCCTTTCGTTGCATTTCTCGCTTTGGTCCATTTCCTCCTGCACCTCCTTTTACATGTTATGCTGTTGGGTTCAATGTTGTTCGTTTTCTTCGTGCGGCCTGGCGCTTTTCCTCTTGGCAATGTGGTAAGTAACAGCATGGTGAGTATTGGGGTCAGGGCGAGTGCGGCGTTCTGCAGGGGCCTGGCAATGTCCTGGTTACTCCTTACCAGTCGGGTGGGTGGTAGTGTTGCTGTTGGTCGGTGGGGGTGTTCACATTGAGTTGCTGCTGCTCCGCACTTCGTGCAGTCGTGTAGTCTATTTTTTGAGTTTATGGTTACAGCGTTACATTGCCCTAAATCGCCCGTTGTAACGCCCCTAAAGGTATTCCCAGAGTGAGTTGTGTTTTTAGTTCGTTGTCTCATGGCTGTGCCAAAATTTTTTTGAGTTTCCACATGTTCTCCAGTTTTTCTGGTTTTAACGTAGAGCATTTTTAGGAATTCGCTTGTGGTCGACTTTTGGAATTTTGCTCTCATATTTTGTGTGCATTGCCCTTCCGCCCCCATGAGTCGTCCCCTAGAGTTTTTTGGCTTCCTTCCCAGTAGTTTGGGCTGTGTAAGGTTATTTGTGTCCTTTTTGCTTAGGGTTATAGTAGGGTTGTTTGTGTTATTCAGGCATTCATGGGTTAGGCGGGTGGGTGGTAATGCTACTGTCAGCTGGTGGGGGCAGTTACATTGGGTTGCCGCTGCTCTGCCTTCCCCGTGTCTATGCATTTCAATTGTTGGGTTTATGGTTACAGCGTTACATTGCCCTAAATCACTTGCTGTAACTCCCCTAATGGTATTTCCAAGGTGGGCCGTGCTTTTGTTTTGTTGTCCCGTGGTGGTGCAAAAAATTTTCCGGGTTTCAGTATGTTCTCCGGTTTTTCCGAATTTAACGTAGAGCATTTTTAGGAATTCGCTTGTGGTCGACCATTGGAATTTTGCTCCTATATTTTGTGTATACAGTCCTTCCACCCCCCTGAGTCTTCCCCCGAGGTTTTTCAGTTTTATTCCCATTATTTTGGGTTGTGCATGGTCATTTGTATCTTTTTTGCTTAGGGTTACCGTAGGGTTGTTTGTATTAGGACAGTTATGTTTTAGCCAGGTGGACGGTAATGTTGCCCTCCCTCGGCTGAAATGTGTGGGTAGGACCTTTGCCATCACTGGCGTGTATCCGCATCTGCTGTCCCTTTGGTGCTTTCTGCTTTGCTTGCCACTGGCATGAGGGTGTGAGTGTCGCGGGGTATCATCATTCCTGTTATTTAGCGTGTCGTCAAGGTGAACCCAAGAGTGGTGTGGACTCTTTGTCTGCCGGGGTGTTGCTATTAGTTTTCGGTTAGTTTGTAGTAAGTTATTATGGTGAATTGACATTTTCCATTCGAACGGTGTGTGGTTAATGCTCGGTCCCCCGGCGTGGTCAGTGTGGGAAATGCTTGCTGGGTGCATATATTCACAGCATTTGTCAGTGGCAGTTGCAATGGCAGGCAGAGACAACATAAATATTACTTTGAGTTGTAAGTTCAGGCTAACTTTACTAGGTCTGCTTTCAATATCCCTTCTCTTGCTATGAGGCCCTGCAGCTGGTTCTGTTATGCCACCCTGTCTTGCAGGCCTGCTGCTTCCTTGGTCCTCTGCAGCACAGATGTTATTTGTTAGTGCAGTGGGGGTGTGATTCCACTGGCAGGGTGTGGTGGGTTGTGATGTGAGTTGGTCAGCAGGGCAGGGGGTTGTATGATTACTCACCTTTCTGGTGAGTGGCGGGGCTGATCGGGGGCTCTCAGATTGTGCCCCCTCCTGTGCTGTCGCCTGTGCACCCCCTTGTGCCCTCCGCTTCGCCGGTGGCTCGGCGTCGATCGCCCGGCCCCCCGTGTTGGTTGCTGGTCTATTTGGCGGGGGCTGGCTCCTCTTGGGGTCGGGTTTCTTGCCAGTGTAGGGGATGCCCCGGTACTGATCGTCCTCCTCTGCAGTCTGTGGTGATTTCTTCGTGAAGTGAAGCGGATGATCAGGTGCCTGTTGTTTTCCTTCTCCTGTCAGGCGATCGGTGAGTGCCCTGAGGGTGTTCACCATGGCACCACCGGTTTCCTGGTATGTTTTATGGAAGCCTCTTACCTCTTGAGTGATTTCTGTATGGCGCACCCCAGCGTTGCGCGCCTGTTCTCTGTGCAGGTCTCGGAGTTCGTCCAGTGTGACGGGCTTGGACTCGTTGAACCTTTCCAGCTGCTTGTTGATGTTTTTGAGCAGCTTCTTGGTCTCGGGGGTGGGCTGCTTGCTGGTGGCTACGGCCTGCTGGAAGACCACCAAACTCAAGTAACGAGGTTACGAGGTAACGAGGACCCGAGTTTGTCGTTTTCGGACATACTTTTAATGAGAGGAATTTTATGTACTCCACTTTGAAGGTTGCGTCATTACGGTTGTCCTTTTGGGATGCACAAATGCCCGAATTCGACTGCTGGCTTTCATGAGTTTCAGGATGACGCGTGCAACCATGAAAAGGCAACTGATTTTTTTCCCCATCGTTGCTAATTCTTCCCGAGGCCTGCACCAAGACTCTTGATGCAGGGCGGTCGGTGGCTAATACAATCATAGATTACATCAAGTTCATTCAAGTTCATTGTTCCAACACACTCGGCTGGCCCATTTCATGGAAGCAACTACTAATGCTGCGGCAAAAACCAGAAACCTAGCTCTTCATCCTTTGGGACCTTCCCGCTTACACGTTCCCACCTTAACCATGAACCTAACCTGTGAGCTATCTGTGCGTACTAAACGGAACATCTGCATCTACGTAGCCAACTTCCCCAAGGGGGCCTACGGTGGAGAGTATTCCTCCTCGTTAGTGCCGTCCACGTAAGACTGCACAGCATGAGAGAGGTGGAACAGGGCTGCAAAAAAGTTGGTTTGTTTCTGCTCAAACCCGTAGAAGCATCTTCCCTTCCGAATCACCGCCACTCCGCAACTACCGGAACCCATGAAGGGATCCATCACCACCTGTCCCATGGCACTTGTGTACCGTTCCACCAGGTACTCGCACAAAGGAATGGACTTCTGTCCCACGACCAGCGTTTCCTTGTTGGCCTCGCAGATCTTGTCCAATGCCACGCATCCCGTAGTGTAGCAGCAATGCTTGAACACTTTCTGCGAGTGAAGGGCCTGAAATGACTTGCCGTATTCATGGAACTCGTTCCAGAGCTTACCCGTGTACATGCCCAAGGCTTTGCTCAGAGTATAATTGCACTTGCCCTCCTTAATGAGATTCGTCATGTTTGCCTCCAGCAGGCTCTCGGCCGCATCCCACTCCTGAACGGAAAATGGGCCAAGCACGTTGCCACAGTAGAAGTTGGTGAGATGGGTGATGCCCGTTTCCTCCTTCAACTTTTCCGACTTCAACTCCACTTGCTTCTTGTAGTCCAACTTGGGCTTGTTCAAATATCGTGCCAGTGTCGTGTACAGATGACCAGAGGCAATAGGCGTATTGCCTTTCACCTCCGTCATGCGGTTCCCATCAAGCTTAACAAATCCAGGCATATTTTTATACACCTACACCAAAAAGCTTCTTCTACTAAGTTAACCAATATTCACATTTAAATATAGCTGAAAAGAAAGTGACCATCTTACCTTCAACTTAGTTTTCGCCGCTTCTTGGTTGATTGCATTCAGTGCCGTGATGTCACCCATCGCGAACATTATTGTGTCTCCATCAACTTTTCCCAGATCCCGTTTCTTGTTCTCCTCCTCGAGATCCTTGTTCGCATCAAACACCACACTCACCGCGCGCATGGCTGCTCCCCAGTCAACCTTTGTGTTGTACGATGTCTCCTTTTCATCTCCCCATGGCACATCCGTGATGATGGCGGCAACTCCAACACCCTCCATCAGAGTGGCGTGCATGGTGGCGCCAACCTCTTCGTACGTTCCAAGGATCAACGTAAGCATGGGGACACCTGTTTCAGTCCGGTGTCTCGTCTTCAACAGGGGATGTAAATGTAACAGTGCATCATTAAACAGGTACACTCCACAACAAGCAACTTACCTCCACCAATCATTACTTTCGACGTAAGAACAACGGGATCTTGCACGGCACCCGCCAGCTTGTGCTTCCTCAAACAAAAATACATTCTCTTCTCCGGTTCTCCCGCTTTACCGCGCTTCTTCCTTTGACCAGCATGCTCCTTGATGATGTCAGACGTCGACAGGAGTAGCACGTGCACGAAATAGTTCTGCTCGTATTCAAGGGACGTCCACCGTTCCGAAATGAAAGACATAATTTCCACAGACGGCCCCCACTCAATCTCCTGGCCATTTCGGAACACTCCTCCATGGGGTTGTAGCACGTATTGCTCTTTAGCCGTTGTCAAATCAAGCGGCTGGTCAGGCTCTGCTTCTTCCATGACTTCTTCCGATGCAATGCTTTCCCTCCGCTGGGTCTCTTTGGCCATCTTCCGTGCCGCTTTCTCCGCCTCCAGCTCTTGCAATTTCTCCTCCTTCTTCTTGGCAAGCTTTTCCGCCGCCTCCTTGTCCTTGGCTTCGGCATCTTCCAGTTCAGCACCCAATTTATCCATTGTTTCTCTGTGACAAAAAGCATTACTTCAATCAGTCTTCCGGTGTCACGGGTACCTCAAGAATTGTGGGCAAGAAACTTACTTTTCTTCGATGAAAGTTGGGTCTCTCCTTTCCCTCTTCGATAGCTTCCTCTCCCTCTCGTCGAACTGCTCGACGAGCTTTCGCTTCTCTTGCCTCCCCAGACGGGCTTCTCGCTCGTCATCTTCTTCATCCGTGAGGTTGAAATCGTCTTCATCAATTTCGTCCTCTTCTCCTTCCTCTTCTCCCTCTTCTTCTTCAACATCACCTTGCGAAACGTCATCATCTCCTGCTTCGGAAGTGGCCCCTGTTCGCTCCTCGGTTCTCTCTTTCCAACGACAGAAGTCAATGTACTTCTTCACGGTCTTCTTCACAAAGATGTCCTCCTTCCCCACCAGGCGCCCGGCATTTGGAGCTGAAGGTGCCTTCACCCCATCGTACTGAAAAAATAACAGAATAATGTAAAAGCCATGTCTCCATGCAAAAATATAAAGCAACAAATCAAATATACAAGTAATGTACCTCTCCAAGCAAGGTAGCATCCTGTTTCCCGGCCTGCAAGCTATCCAGCCATTGCGTGGCTTTCTCGGTGTCCGTTGCCTGCCCGCCCATGTTTGCGATGTGCAAAACCACTTGGGCTCTCATCCAAAGGACTGTGCAGCAATCGGTGAAAGAGCGGGGAGAGGTGATGATCCTCGTAGGCCGCGCAACACTTGCGTCAATGGCCTTCAGCTTGCCCGCGTCAGAGATCTTCCGAACGCCGCCCGAAGGCGTGTTCTCCACAAAGGGCAAACTAAGCTCGCACTCCTTGAAAGCTTGCAGCTGCAATGGCAGGGTGAGCCTTTCCAGTTCTTTGTTGAGGTACAAAGACTCAAGATTCAAGCAGCACCCTTTACCAAGAGTGTTACAACAGGTACGGATGATTCCCTCGATCTCCTCCTTGTCGGATAAGTACTCTACAATCTTTAAGAGTCGCTGGAAAAACCTCTGATCGAAATCAGGGCTCTCGAACAGAGCAAGGAGCTCGGTGGACTTGACCTTCTTCTTTTTATTGGCCTTTTGTTGAGCAAGGATGTTCCACCTAAAAAAACAGTGTTTTGGTTTAGGTGAAGTTTATAGTATTGAAATAAAGGTCAAGTTCGAAGGTAAAATATGTACTCGTAAAATAATAGGCTTTTTGAAGGTCAGAAATATTTTGGGTGAAACTATAAAGTTTTAAGGGGACACTTACTTGAACATGCTGAGTTCTTGAAAAAAGGTACGCTCCTTCGCGCCCTTGTCGTTGACGTGGATCTTTGCCACTGCCAACGTGGTGATCTCGTTGCTAGTGAGATCCCCATCAAGAATGTTTGCGTCATGGACTTCAAACATCTTGTCCTTGGGCTTGACAATTGCACGACGAAGTGTGCATCCGTTAGCCCATGCCTCGGTGTAGAAAGCATGACGGCCGTGGCCATCAATGCAAATATACTTGTAACTGCAAAAGCAAAAATAGCACAACACAAGCAAGAGTCTAAATTATATTTTTAAAAAATATGTTTTTGTACTCTAAGTCAAGTTACCACTGGGAATCTAGCCACCAAACTTTTCCTTCCAACTTTCGTTTTTTGGCCGCACGTTCGGCATCTAACTTATTCTTCATTCTCCATCGCCTTCCCTTGGGATCGGAACAGTTGTACCAAGACCTCGGCAAGGGTTGGCCTGCATCAGATTCTTCATCGGATGAATCATCAACAAGCAAGCGCGGTCGCGATGCCTCTGAAGAGTCGGAACTTGCAGCGACGCAAGACCCCTCGGATGAATCGACGGCACTAACCCTGCAACAAGAACAACATCAACTAACGACACTTCCAAGAAACTTTCAAAGGCGAAATGTCAGGAATGTAAAGGAAACATGTACTTTTCTCATTAATGCTGAAACAGTAAGAAATAAGAAGAATGTACACGAAATCAGGAACAAAACTGCAAGATCTTCATTAATGTGCTTTTGTCCTACAAAAGGCAAAATGTAAGACGAAACTAAAGAAAACAGGCTGTTTTGTCATTAATGCTAAAACAGTGTGAAATAACAAGAATGCACAGGAAAAAAGAAACAAAGCTGCAAGATCTTCATTAATGTGCTTTTGTCCTACAAAAGGCAAAATGTAAGACGAAACTAAAGAAAACAGGCTGTTTTGTCATTAATGCCGTCGCGCAAAAAATGGATAAATGGATAAATGGATAATTGGATAAATGGATAATTCACCAAGTGAAAATACAAAACGGTCCTCAAATTATTTTCACGTGAAAATACAGCGACGCGTCCCTCTTCCGGAATATCCCCGCACCCCCCCTCCCCGACAAGTGAAATTACACAACGGGCCCCGGAAATACTGAAAATACACTTTGGTCTCCTTTTGTGAAAAATTGTACCGACACCTCCCCGATAAAGTCAAAATGCAAATCAGGTGAAAAACAACAAGTGAAAATACAAGGACGCGTCCTTCGTCCGGAATATCACCGCACCCCCCGCCCCGACAAGTGGAATTACACAACGGGCCCCGGAAATACTGAACATACACTTTGGTCTCCTTTTGGTAAAAAATGCACCGAGACGTATCGTCCCCGCTCAAGTCCAAATCCAATTCAGGTGACAAACAACAAGTGAAAATACAATGACGCGTCCTTCTTCCGGAATATCCCCGCACCCCCCTCCCCGACAAGTGAACTTACACAACGGGCCCCAAAAACACTGAAAATACACTTTAATACACTTTGGTCTCCTTTTCTGAAAAATTGCACCGAGACGTATCGTCCCCGCTAAAGTCAAAATGCAATTCAGGTGAAAAACTACAAGTGATAATACTACGACGCGTCTCTCTTCAAAAATGTTGGTTTTTTTAATACTGCAACCGTGCATGTTTACAAACCTGCATAAATATAAGTGAAAATACAAGTTCCCATTTTGCCTGGCAAAATAATACAACTAGGACTCTATTCGACATCGATGACAACACAACCACAGCCCAGAAATAACGGACACGAATCAACCATCAAAAGATTATATAACAGGGACCTCCCCCGTCATCGATGACAGTGCAACCGTTTTTGTTATAGGAATAACACGGCGACCAAGATTACTTCCCCCGTCATCGATGACAGGAAATACCAAAGAAGTTATACTTCAGATTCACTTCTATTTATTTGTCAGAAAACACTTTTAGCCGAAGTTACTTTCCCCGTCATCGATGACAGCACATACCTAAAAAAGTTGAACTTCAGGTTCCCTTCTATTTATTTGTGAAAGTACAATTTTCTCTTCACCTAACTGAACAAATAACAGTTCGAGTCTAACACTTATCCCTCAAGTGACATGCCCGCCAGACTTGAAGATATCATCAACATCGCCTGACAAAAGGTCTCTTGTTGGATCTCCATGCCAAAGAACGCACGTCTGGCGTGTAAGGCTCCAATTCCTGTGCTCCCTGTATACACAAACTTCGACTACACTCAGGATATTTGACAACCGTCATCGATGACAACCGTCATCGATGACAAAGTTTCCAGCAGGCGCACAAGCCGAACAATAAGAATGACTGAACTTTGGAAAACACAATACGTCTAGCCGACATTGCAAACGGGAACGTGTTCCACATGCAAACTCCTTTCATCACAATACAAGCCGGCATGCAAGTCGATTAGGAAAGCAGAACATACCGGTTCCCATGAACGGATCCATCACGAGCTGCCCTGGCAAGTACGTGTACCGCTGCACAAGCATATTCATCATATTTGGGTCTTTCTGTCCGTAAACCAAAGCCTTTCCAGACCTCTCACACTTTTCTTGCTTAAACGCTTGGCAGCCAGTCAGTGAGCAGTTATGTTTCACCGTGGTTGATGACACCGTCTGCTTGAAAGCCTTGTTCATACGTGTGAACTCATCGTCAAGCAGGTCCTCAGCTACCATGAAATCCTCCCGCACCTTCTCGTCATCGTCGCCCGGCTTCACATCTTCTCCACGCTCCTCCCGAACGCTTTCCTTCACCGTTTCTAACAAGTTGCGCAGAAACGTTGCCTTCTCCTCGTTCGACGGGCAAGTCAGGATGTTCCCGGTATACGAAGTCGACAGGACGTCGTACTTGTACTTACGGGTGAGAATGTATTTGTGATGAAATGAAACTTGAGGTGTAAAGAAAGCTTTCCAATCCATCACGAGTTTAGACGGCGTTCTTGCCAGGCATGTGTACCAGATTCCAGAGGAGCACGGAGTATTGCTCCTAACCTCAGCAAGCCTCAGCTGGGAATATGTAATGCAACCTGCAGACAGTGACAACAACTTCGTCATCGATGACGAAAAATACTGAACAAAATATTTCAAACACGAAATAACTAAGTAAATATGAGTCTCATATTGTCATCGATGACGATATTTTCAGATATGCTATACTACCGAAATAATACAGAAGACATCATACCGGGAAGGTTCACAAAACCACTGAGATTGCAGTTCTTCGATTCTTCTTGTATTTCTTGAAGCACTTCAAGTGTGCCCATCACCGTGAACACGGTGTCTCCGTCCGGCCCGCCTAGGTCCACAGCTTTCTCGTACTTGTCCATGCTACCATTGTTATCGGCCACTGAACCAAAGATTGCCTTCGTTGCCACCTTCCAGTCGATGTCAGTTGGGTACCCGGCTTTTTCACTGCTTCCCCAAGGAACGTCCGTGATGACCGCGGCCACACCAACCCCCTCAAAGAACACAGACAGCAGCTGCTTCGTTGCTTTCACCGCGTCACAACACGCCAATGTCACCGCGGGTACTCCCGCGTAAGTGAGAATCTCACTCTGAAAAACCCAGCACTTGGTCTGCTCAGCACCGATGGCGACCACGGTCGCTTTGTAGTAGATAAGGTTTAAGGCCTTGGACATCTTTTCTTGACAAGATACATAGATGTCACTACGACTATAGCCAATAGGCTTTCCCTCCAACGGGTTAGCAACCAGGAACTCCAGGAACTCAATCTCCTTCACCCCAGGCTTTCGGGCGTCCCACGTAGAACCATCTCGCTTGGTCAGCTTCTTTTCCGTCTTGAAGTTGAGGTTTTTTTCATCACCACTCAGTGCTTCGTAACATTTCACTGGGTCCCACGGGCTACCGTAAAAGAAACCCGGCTGGTTTGGAACCTCGGGTGATTGTTTGGGGGCCTGAAACAAAAATATTCTTTTTAAGAAAGTCTTCATCAATGTTAACAAAAGCAACTGCTAAAACTTTACATTACATGTTCAACAACTCACCGGTGTTGCTTGCCGTGATTCTGAAGCTTCTGGAATGGGCGCCAGTATAGGTGGCAACTCAGGTAGTACGGATTCTTTCTCTGGCGATGGCATCTCTAGCTCTTGCTGGACTGATTCCAACTCCGCCGCAAGAGATAACCTCCGCTCCTTCTTCCTCTTACGCTCCGTGGTCAGTACTTCGATCTCGTCCTTTTTCCTCTTCAACTCTGCCCTTACTGCATCTCCCGTCTCGTCCTTTAAGCCCATCGCTTGGAGGTTCTCGCTCACGTAGTTATTCATTGCTCTATTTAACTTCTTCACAGTCTTCTTTGCAGCTTCGTGCTCATCAGCTGCATGCTTTGCATCTGCGATGAGAATAAAGCTTTCTGCGAGAAGAACAAAGTTTGATCAAAGTTTGTTCAGTCTTGATTAGTAAATGTAAGTCATGTGTGCACGTGAAAAAACTTAAAAAAGCATCGTAACGTACTGCCTAAACTTCGTCATCGATGACGAAAAACTTCGTCATCGATGACGGAAAACAAACAAGTTTCTTGTGACCAGGTGTTTTTCTGAAAGCTCCACGTACCAGCCATCATCTCTGGCTTATGCAAGGTGCTCAAGTCAAAGTTTACGTGTGCCGGCTGCGAAGTGTCCTCGTTGGCAGGTTCTTGCCCCCCTTCAGCGTCGTTGTCGCCTTCCAACCAGGCTTTCAATTGTGCGTCTGAGTTAGCTGCTGAGGGCTCCTCATGTTGAGACTCAGCCACGTTCTCTCCAGAGACTGCATCTTTTGCATGCTTTTCAACCTCCTTCGCAGGTTTAACATGAACTTTGACGGCCTCCAAGTCCATGTCCTCCACTTCGTCGTCCTTGTAGAAAACAGCGGTTTTGAACTTCCCCTCCACGAAAGCAAGTGCCTTTTTTATTTCGTCCTCTTTTAGTCGGCAAGCGACTGGGCTGGAAGGCAATGGGCTTTTGTCAACCGGAAATAAAAAGCTGTCTTGGCTGCGAGACACACCTTTTTCGTTAGCTATAAATAATAACAGCTTGCAATGAGCACTCAAGCACATTGATCAAAGGAAGCACACTGTCAAAAGGAAAAGAAGAAGGTAAAATGACCTTACCATCCTTTAAGGACTCCAGCCATGAACTCGTCTGCTTTTTCTCGGTTGAAAGTAACACCAGTTTCTTTCACGAGCGCTTCAAGTCTTGCCGATATCTTTTCCCTCATTCTAAGGGTTGTGCAGAAGTCAGTAAAGCCTCGCGCTGACTTAATGACCGGCGTGTGATCCTGCATGCTTTGTGTCTGCAGCCAGTGTCCTTTCTCAGAATCTTCTCCGTGCTTGAAGTAGGTCACGTTCTTGCACACAGCCTGAAAGGCTTTCACCTGACAAGTTACCACAACATGCCATGCTTTAAGTTCTACCTGTTCTGCATGCCGAAACCGGGAATACATGAACGCAGTTGTCATCGATGTCAACAATACTTGAAACGGAAACAAATATAAGGTAAGGAATATTTTTCTTGGGCCAGTTATACCTTGTTTTCCAGCGACAAATCCCCAAGCTCCTTGTTTGTATACAAACTAGCAAACCCGAAAGGACTGTGACTTCCAAGCTCCTCGCAGTTCTTCTCAACCAAATCAAGCAGTCGCTGGTCCTCACTTAAAAGTCTGTGAACGGAGATGAGCTTCTTGAAAAAGGTTTGGTTGTAGTCTTCGTCGAGCGTGCCGTAACGAGCAACCATTGCAGGTCCAGAAAGCTTCGTTTCCTTTGGCCAGGCTTTCAAAAGCCGATCAAAATACATGAACTTAGAAAAAAAATTATAAGCCTTCACCCCCTTCTCGTTCGTCACGAAACGCGAGCCCGCAATGAAGTTGATCTCCAGTGGCGTGATGTCCTCAGAAAACACCTGGCAAGGGCACTCAGGCTCAGAAAAACATTGTCATCGATGACAAAAATATTTCTAAACGTGTCTCAGTGGCGTAATGTTCTCAGAAAAAACCTGGCGCATTCATTCAGGCTCAGAAAAATATTGTCATCGATGACAAAAATATTTCTAAACGTGTCTCAGTGGCGTAATGTTCGCAGAAAAAACCAGGCACATTCATTCAGGCTCAGAAAAATATTGTCATCGATGACAAAAATATTTCTAAACGTATTTACGTCCAGTGAAGAAACACGACAGGCACCCAGGCCGTCATCGATGACAAAGAATACTAAGTTTTCAAAAATATTTCGACTAATTATCCACGCAGAGACTTGCTTCGTCATCGATGACGTTTGAGAAAAGGTTTAAGGCACGAGCCAAAAGCGAACTTAATGACAAAATACAGGAAGCTTGTCATCGATGCCAATAAAAAAAAAAAACAACCTCAGAGGGACACTCAGGACAACTTTTTTAACCCGAAATGTTATCAAATAAAAGATTGGAAAAAGTTAAAGCTTACCTGCACCCTGGCCTTCAGCCAGCGCTTGTCGCCGGGTTCGACTTTCTTGCCTGCAACGACGCCACCTTCTTTATACGCCTTTCGGAAAGCTTCGTTTCTTCCGTGTCCGTCAATTGCCTTGTACTTGTGCCTATAATCAAAGCTAATGGGTCAGGAAAGTAAAAAGAACACACGACGTAAAAGAAAGAAATAGCTCACCTCTTACTGTCCGGCGTCTTGTACCACATCATGTCGCACATGGGGTCGAATCCCACGAGCTCGATGCGCTTCATGGCCTCCACGGCACAATGCTTGTGACCTCTTGGATTGTCATCAAAAGAGCACTCACTCAAGTTCAGTTCCAAAGTTTCAATATATCTTGCCTTGTGTATCTCCCCAAGGTTAAGAGACTCAACGACCTCCCCTGAATCTTGTTCAGAACTGGTGGGTGCAGACTTTCCCCGCGCAGTTCTTGGCTTGCTGACTACGTTCCATTGTATTGGCTCTTTAGTGTTTCTTTTTCCGGCCGAGTCTGCCATTTAATTATCACTGAATGTGCAGCGTTGACTGTGGAGTGAGGTGGGGTGGCAGTGATAAAAATTTTGAACTGACAAAGACTGCCGCCACTCTCCGCTTCTTATTGTCTAAATTCGTCAACCACTCGTGACTTCCAGCCGCGCGCGTCGCGCGCTTTTTTTTTTTTTTTTGGGGGTTAGGGGGAAGGCAAATGGAAGTGAGTTGGGAGGGGGTTAGGGGGGCTGAATAAACAATTAATTATCAATTTCATATATAATATTATTATATTCCCAATTTCAATTTTCAAGTTTCTGGCGCGGACTACTTAACAACAACTTATTTTTCGAACTGCACAATTCTTAACAAACAAATATAGAACTCCAAGAAGGTTGCAACTACGAGATGACAATATAATTTGCTTGATAGCAGGTAAATACTTGACAAATTATTGTTTTGTCGATAACATGTCATCGATGACACTACGCCCTCTCCCTCTTTCTCAGCTCTGACTGAATCTTTACATGTTACCTTTTTCGTCATCGATGACATTCGAGTGCGTGTGAAATATTACAGCTATTTGAACTATTCCTTTTGCACAATGGGCAACTTTGTGGATTTCTTCTTCGAAACCCCTCAAGGTGTTCTTCTTTGTCGGCCTATTCCATGGCGTGTACGTGGGAAGCGATGCCAAGTTTTGCACAAGGACATTTGTGACGCCTTCGGACTTAACCCCGACGATGGATTGGCTGTTGCAAAACTGGCTAGTAGGAAATATGTCTGTGACAAGGAGGTGTACCGCGTGGACCCGGAATGGGGCTACTCAGTTATAGGTTGTTTGATTGATACCGAAGACGAGCCCGAAGATGCTTCACCGAAAACTCCTGCCGCAACCTCCGCGGCTTCAGAGTCTGAGGACGAACCTGAGATCACTGGCGAAGCTGCTTCCACTTTTGACAACTTATGCGACTCGGAACCTGCAGATACCTTTGAACCTGAGCTTGATACTCCTGTTGCGAATTTGTCGAAGCAGGACTTTGAGTTTGCAAACGCGTTCCCCAAAGATACAATCTTCACCACCCAAGTGCCTTCTAACGTCGACGGGAATATGACCTTCGGTTTCCACGTCAAACAACCGCCACCCAAGGACAGCCGTGGGGTTTCTTTGGCTAAACTCCCATTCTTTCAAACACCGCGTACTTGGTCACATGCGAATAACGGGTCTGACAAGGCAATAACTGATAACTGGAAGCAGTTGGGTGCCAAGGTCAACATAAAAAGGGTGAAATGCCTCGGAGAGGCAGTATGCAAGAATAAGACTTGTCCGTTCCTTCAAATTCATGGCAAAAGCTTCATTGAAAAGGTATGAAACTGTTTTTGTACTTTGTATAATTATAGTACTTTCAAATATCGTCATCGATGACAGTTGTTTCGCTGTTTATTTTTTCAGAGCAGAGTTTTCAGAGTGCTTTATAATGTTTTGTTTGTTTTGGCATCGATGACGAATATTGTTACTTGCTTGCAAAACATTTCATTGAATAATTATAGCCTGTAATTCAATAGGTGGCGCAAGTCGGGAAACAAGTACAAGTGGCACCGACATGTCCAAAGTGCAAACAAACTACTTCCATGGAACCTTGTGCCGCTACCGCCACGCTTTACCGTGGTGAACTTAAGCCCGGTTCAGGCTATTTGTTGATGTTTAAACACATCGGGAAGCACTCTTGCACAAAACTTGTCAAAAAAACCAAGCCAGCAGACCTTGGGGAAACCGAAACTGAGGCAGTCTTGAAGGCAATCCCCGAGATGGGCGCAGCTCGATTGGAAAACCTGAAGATGGCTGCAACCGCCAATGTGATGAACAAACTGCTGAGTGGACACGAGTCAACCACCCTGCAAGACGTACTGAACGTGTCAGAGGCGGTGCAAGATGTTCGGGCTTTGGAGTACGTTATTCGAGGAAGCAAGAGCTCGACGTATGTCCCCTCAAAGGACCCCGATGTCGAGATACGACAGTTGCGTCAGCGCTTGCAAGAACTTGGACTCCGCGCGTTGTTGTTCGAAAGGTACGCATTGAAAACATAGCAATATCAATATTGAGGTTGTTCCATGTTTGTTATTTGAAACTAAGAAATGTAATTATCACAGGCCGCCTTTGCAGTACTTCATCTGTCCCTTGGACATTCCGTGGTCGCCGGCCAAGGTGATGCTATTAATGGACAGAGTCCTCGGGAAGCCACCTTTCAAAGGTCAGCTGGCTTATTCTGATGGCATGCACAAAACAATGAGGGACAAGGTGGTGGAGAAGATATGTTGCGTGATTCCAACACTAGGCTTGATAAAACTAGTAGTCAACCCCTTACCCGCCGGGGAACGCGGCATGGACGAGAGGGCGATGTGGGCTGCGGTCGATTACGCCGTCGCTATCTACGCTCAGGAACATCCAGAAGAGTTTGCGGCATACCTGGATGCAAAGAACTGGCCAGAGTCCAAAGGTCAAATACATTTTCGACCAGGGGGTTTTGTTCGTGACGCAGCAGGTAATTATGATAAAGTACTCGGTGCATTTTTGTGTTGTCATTTTATTGTCATCGATGACGATATCAAAACTATTTTCTATTTTACAGCAACACTTAATTAAAACTAGGCTGCACATCGTCATCGATGACAAAGAAAAGTTTAAGTTTCAGATATTAATGTTAGTTTAGTGCACTTGCAGGAGGCCCCTGGAATGGTTTACGCATGAACTACAACTTTTTGATTGCGGACATTGAAAGCCGCAAAGGTTTTCGTGTGCGTGACGCACAGGGAAACTCCTTGGAGATCGACTGCGACCTTCACGTTGGAAAAGACGTCAGTCTTCATTGCAAGAAGATTGACAACGAGTTCGACGCAAAAACCTTCGACAAGCTCTGGCACGATTGGTGGAAGGAGTTGGCACCGGGACAGCTTTTAGATGCTCGAGCTCGTTTGATGGACTTCATTGAAGATCAGCCCCGTAAGGACGTGCAGAGCAGTCTGAATGGATTGTTCAAGTTTTACTCCCGTGAGGGAGAAAGACTCCTGCATATCTTTCGTGACCCAACAGCAAACCTTGCAGAAGCTCTGGGAAACCAGGATAATAGGAACCTCGGAAAACATCTCACTGTGTCTGAGTCCGTGCGCATGGAGCTTTGCAGCTTTGTCGACCAGAGCAGCCACCTGAAACACATGGGGGAATGCGGGTACGTGCGACGTGAGTCCCGAGTCCAAGAACTTTATCAAGAGCGCAGGGCAAACCTAGCAGCCGAGAAAAGGGCAAGGACGACGGCTGATGACATCATGGAAGAAGTCCGTGAGATATACGTTCGCTCCCCACCAGCGGTTCAAGAGGGAAGGAACCACCGTGCAGACAAAACCCGCGTTTTCCCTCGTCAACCAGCTGCCCAGCAAACGACGAACACACCGGTATGAACAACTAACACTAATCCTAATTAGACACGTCTTTTGTCGACATTTTAATCGGATACATGTTGACATTACATCTGCACCTTGTAAACTTTTAATACTTCAACTTATTGTCATCGATGACAATATTTCGTTGTTTTAAAGATAAAAATGTCAAACTATTTTCTTCAGCATAATCGTCATCGATGACGAAAGCTTGACGTGTTACATGCAGGAACCCACGCCGAAGATTGTGAAGTGTAAAAGTACAATTAAGAATGGGACGGAAGTCTTTACCTTCAAGGTCGATCCTGACCCGAGTGATGACTCGCTGGATGGTTATTGGAAAACCGCCACAAAAATTGATTCCGACCTCTTATTCGACTTTCTATCGGCTGTGCAAACACACTCGCCTGACAAAGACGGCTTGCGTTACTCCGTGCTGACCCTGAACACGGTGAAATACATCTCGAAAGCCAGCAAGAAGCTTGTCGGCACACTCACCAAGTTATTCAAGGAGCCCGCAAAGCTTTCGGTTCTGAGTGTTCCCGCGCCCACTCCAGTTCTCGGGGTGAACGACGAAAACTTCGGAGTTCACGCACGCACCTTGAAGGTTGGGGGCTATAGGATGGCCGAGAGTGTTGTGACTTTTAGTCACTCAAGGGGCAAGCAAGTTTCTTGTAACTGTAAGTTTTTCCAAGACATTATGTCCACTCGTACACGGGAATATGGTGTTCATTGGTGCAATCACATCTGCTACGTTTTAATGAAGGCAGGCTTTCTCCCCGGACATGCGTACTACTACCAAAGTGGTTTTACCGACAACGAGGTGGAACTGATTTTGACTGCTTTAGAGGATGTGACGGTGGCAAAGCGTAAGGAAAAGCTCCAAGAAGGAGAGTACGCACTCCAGAACGGGAGTTCCCAGAACGCGACATGTGCGGCTTCATACTCAAGGAGTGGCTGTGTGACAGCGAAAGACACAAACTCCCTTCAGCCGATACTTCCTCCTCGCCGTCCCCGTGTTGTTGTCATGGGAAAAAAGAAACTTAACTACACTTCAACATGGGTAACGCAAAAGTTACAGTTTTGCCCTGTGAAGAAGTGTGTATATTGCCTTTTACCTCCTTGGTTCAAGGTTCAAAGGCCACCGAGCGATCGAAATATAGTAGCACAAGACGACGTGGACGTAACTCAAGAGATTCGCTTGAAGAGTGGAGGTTTGAGCTTTGTTTAGAAAAAAACCTGGACTTAAATCTGTAATAATGTTGACTTCGGAGAATAATACGCGGGAGGATTTTACATAAATATATATACTTTCTGTTCAATACAGCCTGAGAATATCGTCATCGATGACGACATGTTGTTGACACATGGACATGCATGGTTTGTTGTCATCGATGACGGGGGAAGTCCTAGTATAATTTTAACTTGTGCAAGAAAATAATTTGCTCCTTGAATACTAGTTAGTGTGACAAAATAAATTTCAGCAACCTGGAACTTTTCCCGCCGCCAGTGCTCGTCGCCGATACTCGACACCGCGCGCGCGCGGTTTGAATACCGTCAGCTTTTGTTCATAAATAGAATACTGTTAGCTTTTGCTCATAAATAGAAAAGGCGAACTCGGTTTGGGTCTTTGCGAAATAACCTTTGTGGCAATTACGCTGAGAAATGACTGACGAACAGCCAGAGGTAGTTGAGGTGTACCCGGAGGTAATTAATGTGCTTTGGAGACGTGCGCGTTTACAAGCGGAAGCGGACTATATTGAGTTTTACCAAACCAGAATACAGTTTAACACCTGGAACTGGTATCAAGTGTGGCCGCTGTACATCCACGGCCGCACAACAACCGAAAGAACAGGTGTGAGGCACTTGGTATACTGGTACGAGATCGGCTGGTACGACGACGAAAGCGAGGGATATCCACGGTGGCAGTGGCAACTGTGGAATGACACTCGCGGCTACGGTATTTTGACGTACGAAGCGTTAATGGAGCTGAGCAGTGACTTGCTGCGGGAGGATGACGGAAGGTGTCCGTTTTGTTGGCGCAGCTTCAGAATATGCAGCTTAGTTAGAATGTTTGATTTGGACGCTTGTACCATTGACTAGATTAGAACGCGTCTGGAAATAAGTTACGCAGCAAGAGCTTCGTAACCCTAAATAGCAACACCTTTATATTATTTTGTGACAGTCGCAATATGTATTCCTGGTGTTTATCTGCGGTATTTGTTTGTTGACAGACCTATTTTACAAATAGTGAGAAAAACGTCACCGATGGTAATCTTGTTGTTGTAACTTGATGTTTTCATGCAACCTAAAAATATCGTCATCGAAGACAATAATTTTATGTTTCAAAAATATTCAGCACGGACTTCTTATAATCAGTTCAATATCACGTTCTCATTAGCTGTCATGATGTTTTCATGCAACCTAAAAATATCGTCATCGATGACAAACTTATTCTACTGTATAAATAAAGTATAAAATATTTTTTGTGTTTAGCACCTAAAAATATCGTCATCGATGACAATAATTTCATGTTTCAAAAATATTCAGCACGGACTACTTATTATCAGTTCAATATCACTTTCTCATTAGCTGTCAATGGTGACAAGGGTTGTCATTGTTAGATTTTCTGTGAGACATAATTATTCTGGGAAAAGAAACTTCCTTTTATTTTCACTTGGTATTTTTCACCTGATTTGCATTTTGACTTTTTCGGGGAGGTGTCGGTGCATTTTTTCACAAAAGGAGACCAAAGTGTATTTTCAGTATTTCCGGGGCCCGTTGTGGAATTTCACTTGGCGGGGAGGGGGGTGCGGTGATATTCCGGACGAAGGACGCGTCCTTGTATTTTCACTTGTTGTTTTTCACCTGATTTGCATTTTGACTTTTTCGGGGAGGTGTCGGTGCATGTTTTCACAAAAGGAGACCAAAGTGTATTTTCAGTATTTCCGGGGCCCGTTGTGTAATTTCACTTGGCGGGGAGGGGGGTGCGGTGATATTCCGGACGAAGGACGCGTCATTGTATTTTCACTTGTTGTTTTTCACCTGATTTGCATTTTGACTTTTTCGGGGAGGTGTCGGTGCATTTTTTCACAAAAGGAGACCAAAGTGTATTTTCAGTATTTCCGGGGCCCGTTGTGTAATTTCACTTGTCGGGGAGGGGGGTGCGGTGATATTCCGGAAGAGGGACGCGTCCTTGTACTTTCACTTGAAAATATTTTGAGGACCGTTTTGTATTTTCACTTGGTGAATTATCCATTTCTCCATTTATCCATTTATCCATTTATCCATTAAATGCGATATGCATTAATGCTAAAACAGTGTGAAAAAACAAGAATGCACAAGAGAAACGTAACAAAACTGCAAGATCTTCATTAATGTGCTTTTGTCCTACAAAAGGCAAAATGTAAGACGAAACTAAAGAAAACAGGCTGTTTTGTCATTAATGCTAAAACAGTGTGAAAAAACAAGAATGCACAAGAAAAACGAAACAAAACTGCAAGATCTTCATTAATGTGCTTTTGTCCTACAAAAGGCAAAATGTAAGACGAAACTAAAGAAAACAGGCTGTTTTGTCATTAATGCTAAAACAGTGTGAAATAACAAGAATGCACAAGAAAACGTAACAAAACTGCAAGATCTTCATTAATGTGCTTTTGTCCTACAAAAGGCAAAATGTAAGACGAAACTAAAGAAAACAGGCTGTTTTGTCATTAATGCTAAAACAGTGTGAAAAAACAAGAATGCACAAGAAAAACGAAACAAAACTGCAAGATCTTCATTAATGTGCTTTTGTCCTACAAAAGGCAAAATGTAAGACGAAACTAAAGAAAACAGGCTGTTTTGTCATTAATGCTAAAACACAGTGAAATAACAAGAATGAACACGCAAACAAAAGGAAACAAACAGTTTCTTCATTAATGCTAAAACAGTTCCAAAAGAAAGTAAGGTAAAAAGAGTTAGAACTTACGACTTTGGAACGTGCTGGTAGGACACGTGAGTTCCGGTGTTACGCATCCACAACATCGGGGGCTCGTCTCGCAACTTTCCGTGCAGCGCGTAACTGTTCTTCACGTCCGTGCCGTCGTTCACATCCCCACGAGGATTATCCCCGAACCAGCACTCAGCAAGCTTTGCATCCTTGATTAATTCCTCAAAGTGCCCATCGAAAACTTCTTGGTAGTTGTGCCTTGTAGTGCTTTCTGATTGATCCGCCTTTTTTGAAGGAGCTTTCTTTTTTGGCATTTTGAAAAAAAATAGAGAACGCGTAGAGTTAGAAAAAAGTAATAAGTCGGCGCAACGCTTTGCTAGAAGCTGGTTGGGGTTTTACTGTACTTTACTTTATATTTTCTTTTCAGGCTTTTTGCTAAAATTTCAGACGGTCGGTCCGTCGAGTCGTCAGCTTCGACAGCTTTAACGGTCACAGCGCGCGCGGTTTCGATTCGATTTTTTACTTTGAGGAAACTGTAGTCTTTTTATTATTTTATTATTTTATTATATAATTTTCGATAAATAAATTTAAGTGCACCGGTCGCACAGTGCAGGGTCGGTACGCGCGCTGTTTCGAATTGAAAATTTATAATATTTTTTTTCCAGACAATAAAAAAAATTATTCGAACGCTAAATATACCGGCTGGCACACTTTATTTTCGAACGAGTGTCAAAAAACGAAAATACATTTTGTTTGCAGGGTTGTTCTTTTCAAACTATTTTTCGGAGGCGTTGCCTCCGGAGGTTAACGTGCTGTCATGGGGTCAAAATTTGTGAGTTTTGTTTATAAAAGCGATGGCACAGAAAAAATATTTGAACTTCCAGTTTACTACGCAAAAGGAGAAGGCTACGTTGCTTCAGACGTAATTACTAAAATATTTCGTCTGAGCGATGAACAATGTTTCACGCTGATGGACTTGGAGACTAACGATATTTTCGAAACCTCTGACCTGTACCCAGTAGAACCTGAGCATCTTTACCAGATTTTCATTGAAGATTTTGAGGTGGAAGACTCCAATGTCAAAGCTAAAACATCTTCGGACTCGGAAGAGGATGTCAGAATTACAACCGTCAGTTCGAAGGCAAGTCGCACGAAGAAAACAGAACCAGATGAAGACACCGACAGCACACCTATTTCCGATGAAGAAGGGGTGGTCTGGCCTTCAGATGTCGTTAAGACTTCCAAGGTTCCCTTGGACGTTTCAGGGGATGTTCTTTTTGCTACGCACTTTAAAGGTGAACTTGAAGGGGGAAGGAAAGGCGTTCCAATGTTGCAATTGGACTTTTTCGTTACCAATCGCTGCTGGTCTGAACCTGGAAATACCACTTGGAAGCAGTTAACGGAGTTATACGGGAAAGGCAATGTCACCGCACGTGCCCAACACTGCCTTGGCGAGTACATTTGCAAGGAAAAAGACTGCGTTTTCTTTCAAGTCGGTGGTAAGCACTTCGTCAAACGGGTGAAGAAACGTACCTCAGGAAGCAAAGACGAGGAATACCTTGGGAATAAGGTAAACAAATACTTTCGGTTTTGGTTTATTTCACATTCCAGAAATATTCTCAAGTTTCCGCGTTATTTTTTTGTGACGTTTTCTAATATTTTTCGGGCGCGAACCAGGTCTTTGGTCCCATGTGCCCGAAGTGCCAAGTTGCTACTAAGGCTGTTTCGTGCTCAGCACGCTGCATCTGTGCTCGTGTGACATCGAATAAGTTTTCTGGGACACTTCTATTCTTTGAGCACAAGGGTGTGCACACTTGTACACCCGCGAACAAGAAAGGCAAGGCGATTCTTTCGACGGAAACGCGAGAAGCAATTGCGAAAGCCGTTCCAGCTTTTGGCCACGCTTCCACGGAGAAACTGAAACATGCGGCCACAATGCATGCGTTTCAGAAGATGCTCTCTTCCGATGAAGTTGGACTGGAAGATGTGTTCAATGTCGCTCTTGAGGTACAAGTTCTTTCCTTTTTGTTTTGCTTAGCATTTTATCTGTTTCTTAAGGTTTTCACATTAATGATGAAACTGGTAAGTTTCTATTAGAATGCCTCGCATTTTACACGTTTGTTTACTTTTTAACATTAATGAGGAAACTGGCTATTTTTTTGGTTTCGCTTTGAAGTTTACATGTTTCTCTTCTTTTTGACATTAATGAGGAAACTGGCTATTTTTTTGGTTTTGCTTTCAAGTTTACATGTTTCTCTACTTTTTGACATTAATGAGGAAACTGGCTATTTTTTTTGGTTTCGCTTTGAAGTTTACATGTTTCTCTTCTTTTTGACATTAATGAGGAAACTGGCTATTTTTTTGGTTTTGCTTTCAAGTTTACATGTTTCTCTACTTTTTGACATTAATGAGGAAACTGGCTATTTTTTTTGGTTTCGCTTTGAACTTTACATGTTTCTCTACTTTTTGACATTAATGAGGAAACTGGTTTATTTCTTTTGTTTCGCATTAGGTGCAAGACAACCGGGCGGTGAATGCGGCTGTACTGAAGGCGAAACAAGCACTTGGTGACCATAAAATCAACAAGAGCGCAGAAAAGGAATGTGAAGAGCTTGATCGCATTCTCAAGTCGAAGGGTTTCCGCATGTTCCACTTTGATCGACATCCGCTGAAATACTTCATGTCTCCCATCGATTTGCCTTGGTCTCCTGCGGAGATCATGTTGCTGATGGACAGACGCATCGGCAAACCGCCGTTCAATCTTTCACCGGCTTACTCGGATGGTGGACACAGCCTAGTGAGGACCTCAGTCATTGAGCAGGTGAGGGTTTGCGAACCAAGTAGTAACGTTTGAGTCGTGAGTTTGTTAATCTAAGGCTAATTTTTTTGTGTGACAGGTGTGTGCTGTCTTTCCTTCCTTGGGCATCGTGAAGTTGGCGACTTTCCCATTGCCCCGAGGCGAGCGAGGCGAAGACGAAGCAAAAATGTGGGAAGGCATCGACTATACGTTGGCCTTGAAGTGCAAGGAAGATGTGAACGGCGAGATCTATAGCAAGGAGCTACTGGCCAAGGAATTTCCGAAAGGAAAACCAAGCCTTCGTGCCCGACGGTACGTGCGGGACAGTGGTGGAGGTGGCTGGGCAGGACTCCGGTTACACTACAACAAGCACCTGCCACTCGACCAACGCAGGAAGACCCGCGTGACCAATGAGGAGGGCGAATGCATCGAAGAGGATTGCGACTTGCACGTGGTGAAGGCAGTGGGTAATCACTGCAAATGGCTGGAGGACGACTTCGAGGAGGAGGAGTACAATCGATTGACCAACAATTGGCTTGAAGCCCTTTCACCCTTGACGATCATGGAAAGTCGGAAGTCTTTGTTCATTTTCATCGAGCAGCAAACCAGGAAGGACGTGGAGTACAACCTGATGCAGCTTGTGTCGTTCTACGAGCGAGAGGCAATGCGCTGCTTGCATTTCTTCTCTGACAAGGGTGCCAACTTGACGGAACCTTTGATCGGACGCGAGAAGAAAGTGTTCGGCGGACTCGTCACCATGGCGGAGTGCTTCCACGTGACGGCGGTCAGTTTCATCCAGCAGTCGTACAAGTTGCAATTCATCTTGGCGGGGGGACATGAACAACGAGAGCATGGCCGCACTAGAACTCTTTACCAAGAAAGACGCGAACTGGAACAGGCTTCACGTCGAGGTCGTCACTTCGCATGTGACACGCTGAATGAGTTACAGGAGGCGTACCTGAAAACAACCCCTTCCCATCTGGATTCCCGCAACCATCGCCCGGATACGCAACGCCATTTCCCAAAGAAAAGGCGCGTGGAAGTCGACTTGACTGATGCGGCACCCGCGATCATCGCTGCCAAGCGAAACGAAGACGGCACTGCTTGGGAATGGTTGGTGGACTCGGACCGGAACAGCACCGCGGCGGACAAGGAGTGGTTCACTTCGGCGCGTGTGAAGAAGGAGCTCGTTGTCGAGTTCCTCGGTGAGGTGCACTACCATTCTACGGAGCGACTTGGCGCGAGGTTGAGTGTTGGGACTCAACTGGAGGTCATGTACCAACTGGCCACACCGCCATGGCATGCCAAGATGCTTGCCAGCCTGTTTCTCGGGGAAACAAAGTGCACCGTGTTACAGGTGAGTCACCCTAAAACTCTAGAAACCCTAGAATGAACACTTTTTGTTTCTGAAACGTGTTCTCCTAATTTCATAGTAAAGTATCATTTTGCAGGTGGGCGCCCCGACTCCGAGGCTCTCAAGGCGAAATGTTGTCAACGGCATTCTTGATCGCAGTTTCACCGTGGCCGTAGATGGCAAGAAAGAAGTTGCACATCAAGTTGTGTTCGGCTACATCGACGCGTCCAAGGAGGTATTCTTCGGAGAACGTAACGAGCAACAAGTGGCAAGACAACGCATCTCTTGTAGCTGCAAGACTTGGCAAACGTTGATGACAAGACGTGGCCGAGGAACCGCCGTGCATTGGTGCGTGCACATGTGTTGCGTGCTGAAGGAAGCCAAGTTCACACCTGGAAATTGGGTTTACCTGCAGTCGGGTTTCACTGTGAACGAAGTCCAGTACCTTTTGAAGGAAATGGCGGCGGTCCAGATTACCCCGACACCCACGGTGCAGGCAAATGGCAACGGAATGAAACAAGGTCAGTGGATGGTACTCCCTGGTTCTGGACGCCAGGCAACTTGTGCGGCAAAGTTTTGTCAACAAGGATGTGCCACTCAAAAAACTTTGGCGCGGGAGACCGGGAAGAAAGTGGAACAGCCTGTTTTGGGGGCACGTGCGCCACGCGTTGCGGTAATGGGCAAGCGCCTGGTGAATGAAGTTTGGGTTGAGACAAAATTTCAATTTTGCTTGAAGTTTGCCTGCTGCACTCGTGTGCCAGCGAAATTCATGAAAATCGCGGGCAAGCCTACCGACCTTCCGCTGCACCCGGACGTGACCTTGACGAATGAAGAGAAGATCCTCTCGGGGGCATTGACTTTCCGAGAATGATTAAGAAGACCGCATGGCAACGAGTTAGTACGCACAGATAGCTCACAGGTTAGGTTCATGGTTAAGGTGGGAACGTGTAAGCGGGAAGGTCCCAAAGGATGAAGAACTAGGTTTCTAGTTTTTGCCGCAGCATTAGTAGTTGCTTCCATGAAATGGACCAGCCGAGTGTGTTGGAACACCATTAACTATGAGGGTATTGGATAAATTTCTGAAATGAAAATTCTTGATATTTACCACTTTAGTGAAATCCTGCTTAAAAATAAAATTGTGATTACGAACCCAGTTTTGCCTTGCTAAAGTCTCCCAAAGTACCCCACGAAAACGAGTCACATTTTGCAAAATTGCTTCACGAACTGGCCAAAAACTCATATTCAACCCTCAGAACCTCGTCAGATGTGTAAAATGCTGGAAGACCTCGTCGGCTTTTGATCCCACTTTGTTGATGAACTGGGAGGCCACCTCCTCGGCTATCTGGTCGATTCTTCCCCCACGCACCTCCCTGCCGCGTGCTGCTCGTGGGGCTTGACGTTGTTTGGTGCCCGCCCCTTGGGCGCTCCACCTCCCCACCTCAACCGTGATCGAGGTGGAGATGTGTCGGCCAGCGTCGTCTACCCCTGCCAGTACTCGCACCGTCTGTTTACCCGCCTTGGCGATCGCTTCGTACGCCTTCTCCGCAAGTATGGCGTAGTAGTTGATCGTATACCCACCACCGTTGCGCTTCCACTGTAGCAGAGACGATGGGTCCCCAGGCGTCGAAGGTGCCCACTGCCGGGACGGTACGTGGAAGTCAAAGATGTTTTCGGTGCCCTTGAGGGCAGTGGTGTTGGCTGTAAGTTTCTCGATGTGCTCTACGACGGCCTGCACGATGTGGCTTCGGTGATGGTCGTGCAGTATCTGCTTCCTGTCCACGATGGCCACTTCCCGGGCTGCGACCTCGTCGCTGACCTCCTTGCTGGGTAGCCAGCAAGTGGTCGTGGCCACACCCCAGGGGTACGGGTGTTGCACGATGAGCTCCGCTGCAGCCGGTGAGACCGCCTCCAGTAGCAGCACCTCCCTGAGGGCTGCGTCTTCCGGAGATTCTCTCACCGTACCTTTACGGATCCTGTCAACCAGGTGCCCGAGCTCGTGCCTTGACTCCCGTCTCTCGATGACGGAGGTCGCCAGGATGTTTGAGACCTGCTCGATGGTTTTCCCCTTGAGCAGTGGCCCGTAGACCAGGACACTGCGTCCTGCTGTCGGCCCTTCCACTGGCGCCCAGGGGGACCATACGTAGATGCAAGGGAGCACTGGCTGCTCCCTTGTGCAGGTTTGATGCGCCTGCGGCACCACGTGTAGTGGGAGCCGAAAGACTGGGTTAAACAGCACAAAGGCTGCCAGAGGCCTGTTTTGGAAGGCAAGGTCTATTTGCCTGACCCTGCCCGCACTGTTGAGCCAGATGTGGGTGTGTCGGAGGTCGTACACAACGGCCTCTGGTGAGTCGGACACCTCAAAAAGAAGGGCGTTCAGGTACCGGAGGTACTTGAGCACTTCCTTGGTGCTCTCGTCCAAGTCCACTATTTTTAATTGTGGGGTGCCTGTGTACGGGAAGCCTGTGGGCCCTGTGTCGCTTGGGTCAAGGCTGCTGCCCGTGACTGATCGTACGTGGGTGAGAGAGAGTCTCTCCCCACGTACCACGGGCACTCCCAGTTTGAAGGCATGCGCGGGAGGGTCCTCCGCCACCAGGACCTCCCTGCGGTCGGTGTGCCACTTGGTGGCGATGTGGTAGATTTTGGCCTCCGGGTTTTCCGTGGCCTTAGGACGGCGCTGGTAGATTCGAGACACCTTTTCCAGCGTGGTCTCTGTGCTCTTTGATGTGGTGTACTCAAGGAGGCTCTGGATGTTGTCAGCTGGGGCTCCGTCGACTTTTCTGTAGTCGATGGGCCGGTCCAGCGCCCTTCGCAGCTCCTCTGGCTGGACTTGTGTTTTGTTACCAGATTCAGTCCCCTCGGGGTTTCTGGCGCGGGGGCCGGCAGTGCCGGGTAGCCCGTCTTCTTGTTTTTTGTTTGTTTTATGTTTTTGCGGGATCGCACTTCCCGCGAAGTGTACCTTCTTGGTCTTCTGTTGTTTGGGTGGTTTGTCTTCTGCGTGTGTTTTGTCAGTACGTTCCGATGGAACGTCCTTTTCGTGTTGTATGCCTGCCATACCGGTTGCCCGATCGGCTTCCGGAGTGGCGTACTCTAGCTCGGAGTCGGAGTCTGACAGTCCGAGTTCAACAGATGTTATTTTTGGAGAGTGGTTCGGCTCAGAGTCCAAGTCCGAGCCGTCAGGGCTCTGGTCGTACTCTGGCATGTTTTCGATTTCAGGTAGGCCAGCTGTTGCTTCTCCTTGCGGTTGGTGATGCTGCCCGCCCTCGGTGGTTTTTTGGGTCGATTTGGACGAGCCTGCGCACGTCAGTCTGGGTCTGTTAGCGGTTTTGGCCATATTTCTTGCGAGAACGAGTTTGGTGTGCTGGAGGGTTGTTTTCGAGTGTGGTACAAACGTGTTTTGGAGCGTATCTTCGCCCTGCAGGTACAAAAAACCGTTAGCCTGCGTAGGGTGCGAGGCGGCAATGTGACATGTGGGGTGTGGGCGGGCCGAATCTGTATGTGTCCGTTGTGTTGTCCGCCATGGTGCCGTTAGTGTGTTCTCTGTGGTGTCGTTATTGCATCCTGCGAGCACAGTTAGTAACAAAATCGCATTTTTGAAAATTATTTTTGGGCCCGCGGCTCGGACTAGGTGGCACGCTCAGGCGGCTTCGCGAGAAGTGTTTTTTGGCAGCTCAAAGGTGTCACCGTTCACCATGGCTTTGGTTTCCTGCAGAGCCTCAATCGTGGAAGCCACAAAGCTAGTGTCCCCGCCTTGAATGTCCTGGTGGACTTCGTGGTGTGGTTGCAATACCCCCAGCGTCGCACGAACGTCATTCCACTCGCTCATAGACAGCTGAAGCTTGTTCGTGTTGTCATGAATGTTGAAATAGCACACGATAGCAGTGCGTAAACGCCACAGCTTCCAGAACATGCGAAAGGTAGAGCCCCAACGAGTGTCGTTGCGACTCTCCAACTCTTGCATGTCGTCATACAAGGCAAGCATGATCGCTTTGAACTTGCCAGTGGCCTTGGGGGAGTGTGAGAAATGGCCCACCAAGCCCGCGCAACGCGAGATCAGCTTGCGCATGTCAGGGTTTAGAATAGTCCCTTCAGGATTCCTCGCTGAGGGAGGTGAACGAGCGATACCAGAGGCCCACTGCACGGTCGTGTTCAGGCGATGGCCCAAACAAACCTTGCACGCAATATCCAGCTCTTCAGCAAAAGCGTTCAGCTCCTTTCCAGCCCCATCAGCGGTTCCAGCGATAAAAACCTCCACGAGCTGTACCTCCTGCAACCCAAAGTCGAGCCACAACTCGCGCATCCACGCAGCGCAGTCCACGGAAGTGTGGGACCCAGGGAACAAGCGAACGCCGAGGCAAATTCTCTCACGCACTCCAGTCTGAGGGTCCAGTAGGCACACAGCGAAAGCGCCATAAGGCTCTCCACTAGTAGAAGTCCACAAGTCAAGCTGGCCATGTAGAGCAGGCCCATACTTGACATATTCAAGGTGGGCCTTGAGCTTCGCGCTAACAGTGTCTCTAGCGTCAGCGTACTCTTTCAAAAGAGTGCGATCAATAGTATTGTGATGGCATGGCTCAACTGCCCAAC
>LGRX02004699.1:0-17753 GCA_001247695.2 Cymbomonas tetramitiformis | reverse complement strand
AGCCCGGAAGATGCGCGGAAGACGCTCGGGACGTCTTCGGGACGACTTCCGACGGAGCGTGCAGGCATACATCTTTCATGGAGATACGGGCATGCCGTGCCAACCGGTTCGCACCTTCGTGTTGGAATCTCCGGGGGGAGGGGGTCACGGTTGAACGTGATACCAACGGCGGTCCCGTCGTCCCCTTGCGTCTCACCCGCCAACTCGACGGGCGTGGGAGGCATGTTGCGGTGTGCTACGGGGCCTTTCATCCGCCTGCGCAAGCATGTCACACGGATCCGCCGGGAATAAGCTTGACCGGATTGAGCCCGGAAGATGCGCAGAAGACGCTCGGGACGTCTTCGGAACGACTTCCGACGGAGCGTGCAGGCATACATCTTTCATGGAGATACGGGCATGCCGTGCCAACCTGTTCGCACCTTCGTGTTGGCATCTCCGGGGGAGGGTCCTCGGGCTCATGGACTTCGGTATAGGTCATGTCCACAACTTCATCCATTGGGGCCGGAGGTGAAGGTGTAAGCCTTTGCGGATTCATCCGCCTATCCCCATCACTCACAAGCTCCGGAGGACGATGATATGGTTCGCCCGATGCGATTGCATCCCGTATCTTCAACACCATTCCTTGGAGGTTGATGCCAATGGGAGGCTCAAGCAGCCACCTATGTTGTCGAAAGTGCACCGTGCCCGGATCATCGGCCAAGTCCAATGGATCGGAGAAAATGTCCTCCCACGTATGCTCCTTAAAGCCCGGTTCATGCAAGTCCGAAATTGCTTGCACATAGCCAAAACACTCTTGAACCGAGAAAAGCACATTAGTGGGCTCGGCTAAGCCGAAAGGTGGCCGGTTGCTTTGACGCGGCACGCAAATACGAACCGCGTCCTCATGATCTTCAGCCCCGCGAAAACATTGTGATGGTGAATTCATAGAAGACACATGGAAGACGTCCGGAAGTTGCGCAGAAGATGCTCCACACATCTTCGGTTGTATGCATTCCAAACTGCATAAATGTGCATGATAGATGCATGTGGGTTATGGAGACAAGCAAGCACCTTGTTGCAGGGAATGCTCATGAATGTAGACGGATTCCCCGAGCCATGCCGTCATCTCATGATCCAGCTCGCGGGATGGCGACACCGTAGACAACCAATCGTGCACCGCTGCCATCTTCCCCTTCAAGACCTCCGGCTTGGATTGACGGAAGACCTCCGCCGCGGATTCGGGGGGGGTTTAGTGAGCATCGCTCGTTTGAAGGACGACATTTTGGTCTTTGGGGGCGCTTCCCCCTTTTGGAGATGCGCGGCACGTTTACTTGCCATTCTATCTCCTATACAAAGGACACTTGGCCAAGGTAGTGCGGAGGGCATCCTGAAGACAAACAATCAGAAGACGTTCAGAAGTCACTCAGAAGACACGCGGAAGACATCTCCCGACATCTTCCGGACGTCTTCTTGACTGTGCTTGCGGAAGATACCCCAGATACCTTCTGTACATCTTCCGAACACCTTCGGGGAATATATGTCTTCCTGAACCCAGAAGAGGTGCGGAAGACACGTGGAAGACACGCAGAAGACACGCGGAAGACATTTTTTTGACATCTTCCGGACGTCTTCTTGACTGTGTTTGCGGAAGATACCCCAGATATCTTCTGTACATCTTCCGGTTGTCTTAGAGATGTCTTTGAGGAAGACATGTCTTCTGGAAATCTGCAACTTGTAGAAGTTCCACCGAACGTGCTAGGTAGACATTAGAAGACGCGTAGAAGATCGTCAAAAAAATGAGGAAGACGCCCCTAAGAGGGGTGTTAAGACGTTCGGTGGAACTTCTACAAGTTGCAGATTTCCAGAAGACATGTCTTCCTCAAAGACATCTCTGGAGGGTAGAAAGATGCACAGAAGATATCTGGGGTATCTTCCGAATGTTTTTTGGGTGTTTTTGTATTTTTTGAAAAAAACTATAAAAAATCGCGAAAAAACAAAAAAACATATAAGGTGCGCAATATTGGGCAAAACCGTACTGTGAAGGTAGAATTGCAAAAAAACAAGTGGTTTGTTCGGGAGAGGGTCAAACGTACCAAGTTACTAAGTTAAAACGGCCGCCTAATTTGGTAGAAGAAACTGCTCTTGTTTTAGAGCACCATCGCTCCTAGCAACGGTCGAAGAGTCGATCACGCGCGCAACGGACAGTGCAATCTGCGGTCCAGAAAAACCCCCCCGTCTTAATCGGACGGTCTCCATGAGTTACAGAAACTTAAAATGGCATGAAGGCGTGGGTGGGCACCCACGACGCCCCTTGTGCACTAGCGGCGTCGTTGGCGGTAATCGCCTCATATCGCTAGAACACAAGGGGTATCGTGGATGCCCATGCCTCCAAGGGGATTCGAACCCCTCACCCTCGCGCGAGACGCGTTCGGCTTACCATATTTGACCACTCGGCCATGCACCCACGATGATGGAAACTCGCTGCACGGCAAAAGTTATATTCAATAAAATCGCGTTTCCCTACAGAGAGTCCTCGATTTTCCCGTAAAAAACCATCTAGAGTTCACTCGACCGATCCGACGCGATAGGTAAAGGGGCTCGCTGATCGACGGCACTGTTTGAACGTTGGTGTCGTGTCGATACCGGTACGATCACCGGGGTACGGAACGGGATGCGTCAGAGACACGCGAAAGACCTTCTACCCGTCTTCCAGGCATCTTTGCGGCGCTAAAAAGTACCCGTTTACGATACTTCCAGCACAGTTTGACTTTTTAAAGAACTCAGAAAACAAAATGTCTAATTCCTTGAAACGAAAGAATGCCAGCGGGGTGAAGGAGGGTGACCTCCGGGAGAAGTTTGAGTCGTTCGTCGCGGCGGTGGGAGGCAACGCCAGCGACGAAAACTTCATCAAGTGGCTCGTAGCAAGGGATGGGGAGGAGGGGAGCGGAGGCGGTGGGGGAAACCAACGCGGGGAGTCCAAGAAGAAGTTGTCCAAGACGGGCGGGCTCCACTTCCAAGCGGACTTCACCCGCATCATGGTGGAGCGGATTTGCGACGGGCGGCTGGACCCGCTGCTTAACGTAACGGACCAAGTGTTTGCGGCTACGGCCTTCAGGGAGGAAGTCCTGGCCTGCAGCGACGACTACGATGTTCGTGATGTGAGCAGGCGCCTCAGGAACATGATTTGCGATTTTAGAATATTTTGGAGGTATGGGGTGTATACCTGTGTGTCGGGGAGGGGCACCGAAAAGGGAAAGTGGGTTTGGCACGCGTCCCGGACCGCCCACCCATACTACCGCAAGCACACGGACGCCATTCAGGCGTTGGTCATTGAGACCGACGCCCGAACCAAGTACCCAACGCACGAGGAAAAAAAGGCAGCGTTGCTCAGCATCGACGGGTTGGTGCTGCACGAGCTGCCCGCCAAGGCCTTGGACGCCTTGGACGGTGAGGCGAAGGATGAGATGGGTACGTTAATTTGCTTAATTAATTTCTGTTTCACCTGTTTTGTTGTCTCACCAAGAAGACGTCACCAGGACACCTCAGAGACGTTTTGAGTGTATTCTGCACGTCTTCCTTAGTTAATATGGCTTAGCTAATAGGCAAGTATGACTGACTGTCTTCTGAGTGTCTTCTGAGTGTCTTCTGAGTGTCTTCTTGTATAACATACTAACATATGCCTGTTTCAGTGGCGGCATGCTTGCAGCTCGAGTTGGAGTCAAAGACGCAGATCGAGGAGCCGGAAAAAAAGGCGGGCAGCTCTAAGGTTAGGAAGGTGGCGGAGGCGGTGGCGGAGGACAACAAGGCGAAGGGGAAGGCGGCATCCGTGGACCCGAAGGGGAAGGCGGTGGCGGAGGACCCGAAGGGGAAGAAGAAGGCGGTGGCGGAGGATGCTGAAGAGGGGTTTGAGGTGGGTAGCCACGTGGTATTGTACTGCGTGGTGGAGTCTCTGGTGAACGATCCGGAGATACTCCCCACGGGGTTCTACCACGAGAAGGGGAAGTCCGCGATATGGACCGCGGACATGCCCCTTCTCACGGGGGTGATAACGCACCCACCCAATTCAAAGGATGCGGCCGCCCATGGCTTGAAGTCGGGTACAGCGAAAAAGAAGTCGGTCACCGCCCTTCACTTGAATGGCGAGTATGTTGGCATCAAGGTATGGTTCTGCAAGCACAACCCTTTGAATACACGATATCCAGAAGATATCACATATGTCTTCTGGGTATCTTCCGCACGTCTTCTGGATATGTATTTAGTTTCTTTAATTACGTAAGTGACATTTGCAGCTGATCGTAAACTTTTGTGTGACTGCACCCAGGTGCTCTCTTTGGCCGTAGACAAGGACGACGTTGGCTTTGACAACGCCCCGTTGCTCTTGTCCGCCTGGCAAAATGGCATGGAAATGGCCTTTGTCGGGTTGGAGAAGTTGTACGGCAAGGGCCTCAAGGCGAACGACAAGATCGCCGGGCCGGGTGGCCTCGGGTCCCAACTTCTCACTGCGATGGAGGAGAAGACGTACCCCTTCGGGGACAAGTCAAAGTGGGGCCTGGTGGTTCCCATCAGCCACCTCCGCCCCATCTTCAAGGAGAACTTGCATCGGGCATACGAAACCACCAGCTCCGAAGCGGGGTCTCCGAAGGAAATCCTTTCTAGTGCTAGTAGTGAAGACGGTTCTGATGATTGAAACTGTAAATATGTAAATAAATAGCTTTGTAAAAAAACCTTCTTCTTTGTTCCATTTGTATCATCCTGCCAACGAACTGCATGCATGCGTGTAACCTGGACGCATACGTATAGCGACTTTTGGTAGAGTTACAGAAGACGTCCGGAAGATGTCTTCTTGACGTCTTCTGCACATCTTCTGGGTTCCGGAAGACGTCTTCTGCACATCTTCTGGATCCCAGAAGATGTGCAGAAGATGTCCGGAAGACATCTTCTGGACGTCTTCTAATGTCTGTATAATGATATGTATATATATAATAAGACGTCCAGAAGACGTCCCGAAGATATCTTCTGAACGTCTTCTGCATGACTTCTGTACATCTTCTGGATTCCGGAAGATGTCTTCTATACGTCTTCTGGATTCCAGAAGATATCCAGAAGACATCTAGAAGACGTCTTCTACGCGACTTCTAATGTCTACCATCTTCTGAGTTCTGGAAGACGTCCAGAAGATCTTCCGGGAAGATGTACAGAAGACACCTAAAAGATATCAAGAAGACATCTTCCGGAATTCAGAAGATGTACAGAAGTCATACAGAAGACGTCCATAAGATAACTTCTGGACGTCTTCCCGGAAGATCTTCTGAACGTCTTCTGGAAACCAGAAGATGGTAGACATTAGAATGCGCGCAGAAGACGTCTTCTGGACGTCTTCTGGGTGTCTTCTGGACCCAGAAGACGTCTCAGAAGACGTTCAGAAGACGTTCAGAAGACGTTCAGAAGACGCGTCTTCTGGTTTTCCCAGAATGTAGGGTGTGCACCGCTCCTAAGATATTGTTTGGGTTGCGGATCGATTGGAATTGTTCACGTGGCGAGTGGCATCTGTATTATGCTGGCAATAAAAACCGGAATCAGAGGGGGATCGTATAGTCCCACCCCCTAATTTCAGGCGATTTCAGAATGGGGCGGCTGGCGTCATGCCCCACAAAATATGTAAGAAACAGCACGGTGCAAACCGATAAGAACGTCGACTTCGGCAAGAAAAGGAAAGCTGCTGCTCCTGAAGGAAGCAGCAAGCAGCAAAAGAAAGAGGAGGAAGAGAAAAAGGGTGAGGAGGTCGTCGTTGAAAAGGAGGGTGAAGATGATGGTAAAGATAATGACGAGGATGAGGATGATGAAAAAGGGGATGAGGATGAGGATAGTGAGGAGGATGCGGCAGCATAACTGCTATTTTTGTCAGATTATAGAGCTTGTTAGAGACCAGACCAAGCAATAGAGAACCTTTACGATTCTTTGTGTAAATATTTCAAACAGCAATACATATCAATAGCACCTTTGTACTGCATATGCATAATAGCAAGCTTGTGGACCAATGGTTCCAAGCCCTTGATACCTGTTTGTATGTATATAGAACAAAACCAGATTGGAACCATAGTTCCAAGCGGATGGACATATACCGGTCCTTACGGTTGGAACCGTAGTTCCGGGTGGCTGGAACATTTTTGTAAATAACCACTATAAAAGGTCCCATTGAGTTCCAAGCCGACGTCCAGACGGTTCCTAATGCAGCCCAAACGGTTGGAACCCGTTTGGAATGTCGTCATTATATGGTCCAAGCCGCGTCCAGGCCGCCGGAACCCCTTTGGAATCATTAATCATAATATGTCCTACCGGGTTCCAAGCCGATGGTCCAAACGGGTCCTAACGCGTTCCAAGTTATGGCCAAGCCGCTGGAACCCGTTTGGAATGTCGTTATTATTTGGTCCAAGCCGCGTCCAGGCCGCCGGAACCCCATTGGAATCATCAATCATAACAGGTCCTACGGGGTTCCAAGCCGACGGTCCAAACGGGTCCTAATGCGTTCCAAGCTGTTGCCGAGCCGCTGGAACCCGTTTGGAATGTCGTTATTATTTGGTCCAAGCCGCGTCCAGGCCGCCGGAACCCCATTGGAATCATCAATCATAACAGGTCCTACCGGGTTCCAAGCCGACGGTCCAAACGGGTCCTAATGCGTTCCAAGCTGTTGCCGAGCCGCTGGAACCCGTTTGGAATGTCGTTATTATTTGGGCCAAGCCGCGTCCAGGCCGCCGGAACCCCATTGGAATCATCAATCATAACAGGTCCTACGGGGTTCCAAGCCGACGGTCCAAACGGGTCCTAATGCGTTCCAAGCTGTTGCCGAGCCGCTGGAACCCGTTTGGAATGTCGTTATTATATGGTCCAAGCCGCGTCCAGGCCGCCGGAACCCCATTGGAATCATCAATCATAACAGGTCCTACGGGGTTCCAAGCCGACGGTCCAGACGGGTCCTACAGTATTCCAAACCGACGGTCCAACGGCTTGGAAACCGATTGGAATTTAATGTAAATTCCAAGGGGGTTCCAAGGGGGTTCCAAGGGCTTGGATAGCAAATGTCCCGGTCCAAGCCCTTGGACCGCGGCTTGGACGGGGCTTGGACCGGGACATTTGCTGTCCAAGCCCTTGGAATTCCCAGTGTTAACGCCAACGCCTCTCAAACACATACCTGTCCTACCGGGTCCTATGGGGTTCCAAGCCGACGGTCCAAGCCCTTGGAATAATCCTTATTTTGTAGGGTCTGATCTGATGAAATGGTGTTGTAGAGATGTTCTTGTGAGTAGAGATATTCCATATGAAGCCAGCATGGGTGGCAGCCAGAGGCCAGTAGTCCTCGGGCATGCCAGCCGCCAGAAGTAATGCCTTAGCCATGTCGGATATCTTGCCAATGGCATTCTCTGCATGAGGGTTGTCTGTATGTACTGTAGGTGATGACTTCTGATGTAATATATGATGCTTCTGATAGAAAGCCACACACTGAGGGTCACCCATCTCTGGAGCACAGTCTGTACGGAGTGTAATGGATTGTGGTGCATACCCCATTGCATGTAAGCTGCCGTAGAAATGAACCAGGCATGTGTAGTATTCTGATTTCTGAACGAAGGTGTACACAAATATGAACCTGCTGACATAGTCAATGAACTGACATCGGTACAGGTGGCCGTTGAAGCCAGCTGGGGTAATAGGTCCTGTCATGTCAGCAGCCCACTTCTGGCCGGGCTGTATGGCCACTGATCTCAGCTGGTCATGGTGTCCACAGGGCTTCTGCTTCAGCTTACTTGTACAGCATACTGCACAGAACTGAGAGCAGGTCGGCATAGCTGCCATAGCTCGCCTAGATAGCAGAGGCCGACCGAGCTGGATGCCGGGCAGGTCGTAGAGCTTAAGCAGACTGGCCGTAGAGCCGTGACCCATGACTGCATGGAACTCCACAAAGGGACTGACCCGAACAGGTGTGTTTCTGTTCCTGAACAGGATACAGATCTCAAAGGGAGTGCCGTCAATGAATACTCTGTCAGGTCCGCCATCTGAGCCAGCCGGTGTCAGTGGGTGACTGGAAGCATATGTGTGCTTCCGAGAGAAACGGAATATCCTCTTACTGCCTTTAGGATAGATGTGTAATACCTCCATAGTACAAGTCTTGTGCCATATCTGGTGTTGTGGCATATACGGGACAATCCAGAAGTAGGTGGTATTATGCGGGTCAAGGAGGAAGTCATGGTTACCCTTAGTCAGCATTCTGTCAATCATACTGATACTGAAGGGAATGTTGCCATAGAAGAACTGACCCGTCCACTGCTTGGTGTGACAATCATCTGAAATGGACCAGTGCTCAAGAGCCGGATGATTGTTACCCTCGCCAACAGGCAGAGAGTCTTCATACACAGATACATCAAAAGCCGGAGTACCAAGTTTAGCTGTAGCTGTAGGAGAGCCGTGTCTGAGTAGTAGCCCATTTAGTGTACTCGCTATTACTCCACTGCCAGTCTGATGAGTCTCCTGTGCGGGTCCTGACAGCTGCTGAGCCAATGTGGTGAGTATGCGGGTGCTGTGGCTCATCCCAGAGGTAATCCACCTGATTGTCTGTGATACGGTATGTCCTGCCTGAGTCCAAGTGAGTATATGTCATGCCGATGAAGTCTGGAGAACTGAAGCCGTGTCTGAGCATAACTCGGGTAGATAGAAGGGTCCTGGCGCCCTCTTTGAAGTGGCAGCCAGGGATAGAGTACTCATCTATCTCCCCTGATAGTATCTCCCGACCGTATAGGTGTAGTGTGCAGGTCCCGTCAGTACGGGATACATGACCCGTCATCACCGTGGAGAAACCAATAGTGGAGGAGGTGTCTAAGGCCGAGATCCTGGACCTGGTGCCCGTGATATTCCCAGTGGCACCAGAGTCCACTACAATGCCATCGCCGTCGCTCCCGTGATAGTGCATAGGCCGAGACAACCGGGCTACAGGTAAACACTAGCCCGGGTGGTGGTGTGCCGTGTGCTGTCCAAGTGAAGCCGAGCCACCATGACATGTGCACTACGGCACCACCGACGGTGATCATGAGATCTGCCAAGTGTGAGGTGGTCTCGAGGACACTGCCTGTCTGATGCCAAGCCACTGAGCCAACACCACCGACACCTCTGTCCACTGTACTGTCGCCTGATATTGACTGGAAGTCCATGAGGTATAGAAACAGACACTGAATGATAACTGCCAGAATGGTTGCCAGGGTTAGAGCCGTGAGGTGTCGGGACCGCCTGCGGCGGCCCTCACTGTCTGCTGTTATAGTTGACCGGAATAGCTGTATTTGTGAAGCGGCATCGGGCGGCATACCCGAGCTGGTGAACTGGCCGTGGTCACTGTGAGGGTCTCCCGGGCCAGGTCCAGAGGAAGAGTGTCCAGCCCCAGAATCTGACCATTCCCAATCACAAGAACCACTGTTCCCATTGTTACCAGCCCAAGTGCCACCATTAGAGCCCCAATCATACAGTATCCCCGTCCCCGTCCCCTGGGCCCCTCCCCGTGGGCCCCCAGGTGACAGCAGTCTCAGTCTGTCCGAGGCATCCTCCTGTCCCTCAAGCATGCTCACATCTGCCATGGCACAGCCTAGGAAGCCGAGGACAACAAGTGTGGATACAAGGGCATGTCTGTAGAAGGGTACACCCCCCCTACCTACACCCCTACGCAGGGCAGGTCCAGTGACAGGTGGTGGAGGGTCACAGTACTGCCCTCCCCCTGAGCCACGGGGCTCAGGGCTGCCGTGCTCGTCCGAGGCCCCGACTAGGACCCCGCGGACACCCCGTGTCCGCTGGCAGGGAGGTCCATAGCCGTGGCATATACTCCAGCTCCTGCGGTGACAGAACACGGGCCAGAGCTGGGGGGGAGGGCGCTACCGGAGGCGGTGCTCGTGGTACCCTCGAAGTCGTTGCGGCCGTAGCCGGCAGGGTGTCGTACCACTGGGTGGGCTGGGTGTGATCCTCACACCACAGCCTGTCCCAGTGGTCCTGCTCCCTGTCGGTGAGGCCGGGAGGAGTAACAACCTTTGAAACCCGTGAGGGAAGGGACCGCCGAAGCTCCACGGAAGGGCCGGGCTCCGGTCCAGCCACAGACTCCAGCTGTGAGCTCCAAGACCTCGGCCCCCAAGCCCTTCCTTCCTCCCGGGTCTCACTGAGATGTTGTTCGGTCATTGACTGAAACCGAAGGTCACCTGCCAACACCATGTCAGCGAACAACCCGGAGCCAGGCTCCAGGGGTGTCTCGTGTGCGAAGAGCGCTGACACGGGGTGCATACAAGTGTCCCCATGCTCGGCATCGCCCGGAGTGTCACCCGATAGCGGTGCGGCATGATCCAACGTCTGTGCGGTCCCGTCTAACACCACACCTGCGTCGAGATGTGATTGAGTAGACGCAGGCTGTGGGTCACACGGTGAGCATGCGATGCTCGGGTCCGCACGGTAGAACGGTGAGAGATCAAGCGGTGTCATGGCAACGGCAGAGTCCATGCGGGCATCGACCGGTGGGGTTGGTGTGGTGTCACGATCGACACCACCCACCCCGAAGCTGCCAAAATGAACTCTCCCTAGAGAAAGGGAAGAGTACGGCTCCTGAAGATCTTGCTCATCGTAGCCAGCCTCTTCCCCTGCATAGCAAAAGGCCTGAAACTTTGCGGCAGCCTTCCTCTGGAGCCGATCCCATTCCTCATGTTGCTCCTGAGTGTAGGATTCAATCTCCCAAGCATCCCACTCAGAGTCAGTCCACTCCTGTGGTGCCCAAGCGGGTGCATGAGAGGCCTCATCCCCCTGGGTGAGGTAGGCGGCAAAGGACAGGGAGCCGTCGTCAGGGTACGTGCACACCGACTCCGAAGAGTCACGAATGTCTGGTGTGCCGTGCTCCCAACAGACTGCCTGAAAGGCCTCCTCCGAATGCTCGTAAGCTGCCTGGTAGCGAGCTGCCAGAACATCGGTGAAGGCCCCTTCGGCCAGAGCCTCGGGGTCAAGCCGCATGGAGTGTGCCGCCAGGTGCTGCATGTGTGTGCAATCTGCCTGGCGGTGCCTCCCACCGCAGGACCAACAGTTGCCGTAGAACTGTTTGGAACCCGGGTGGAAGGTGACTCGGGATTTCTGCTTCTGTCCCTTGCCCTTCTTGCCCTTGCCTTTGCCTTTCCCCTTCCTGCGGATTCCCTGCGGCCAATTCCCCCCCTTCGGCAAGGGGGAGGCAGCAAAACGGAAATTCTTCCCCTTCCCCTTAAAGGGGTGAGAAGACCGTCCAGGATAGTAAACATCACGCGGGCGGGTAGGGCGTAGGTCAGGGGCTCCCCTGGGGTCCAGACCGCCACGTTCACCGTGGCGGTGCCCTGCATCATTGTAAAATGCGCTTGTTAGCTGCTTCGCTTTCCCTAGTGTGTTGTAGACCCGCTGAATCGCGAGTCCACAGCTCACCAGGGTCAGCTCTGCCTGTGTTTTGACCTTCTCAATCGCGTAGTCCTCGTGCACCTGTTTGTAGATGACGGGACATGTGCGACGGAGAAACAAACGTACAGCATCCTCCCTCGAGATGTCGAGGCTGGAGTGTTGCCCCAAGTCCGTCGCAGCGTTACTGACTGCGTCAGTGAACGCTTTGATGAACTGTTTGGGGTTCACTCCTGCCGGGACCTCTACTGTCGGGGTAAAGATGAAGTCCGTCTTGTCGAAATCTTCGAGGTCAGGCATTACGTCCCTGACTAAGGCAGTTAAAATAACTTTGCCGTCGTCAGGGAAGTACAGGATGGTGTGCCTCCCGCACTGAAGCGAGCGCTGGACCGCCACAGAGATACTCCAACAACTCCTTAAGGAGTTTGTTTGCGTTGGGCATCACCGTGGCGGTAACGTCGTCCAGCCGGAAGGCATGTGTGAAGAGGGTGTTAAACCGCGTGAGGCGCGAGGTGAGCTCTTCAACGAGGGAGTCAAGCAGTGAGCGAGCATTAGACTCGTCACCGCAAAACCTCCACTCGTCAATGGCATCACCCTTGCCACACAGCTTAGATTTAATTCCTCTCACAAGCGCCTCGATCTTCTGGTGGTCATCTAGGAAAGCAGCCGACTCAGAATCAAATTTCTTTTCAGCCGCTGACTGTTGTGATGAAGCCGCAACCGGTGTGGGCACCAGTTGATCGAATTGCAATTGCCTCTTGGAGGCACCAGCCGGATGTGCTCTCAACCTCGCTGGCGCCATCAGTTGGTAAGGTGTAGAGGCCATGCCGAAATTTACAGTCGCGGTGCTCGAGCGTTAGTCACTAAAATCCAAGAATTCAAAATGTTCGGTGATCAAGGTTCTAAAAAATGCACAATAAAGTTCTCGCCAAGAGAAAACAAATTTACACTTGAACAATCTATAAAAAATAAGGGGAGGGGCTTCAAATGCGGGGTCAAAGGTTCAAATTTTACAGCCGCGAAAGGAGGTAGGGTAAGAGAGGGTGGCGATCGTGTCGTGAGGCTTGATGTTGACGCGCGTGCTGCTTCGGAGACTGTGGCTAGCTAGACCGGTCCATCTTAGTCCTAGGCAATTGTGCTCACGTACGGAAAATCATCGTCTCTCTCACTCTACCCCTTTCGTGACTAGAGCGTCCTAGAACCTCATGCCCCGATCTTCAGCCCCGAGCCCCTATAAAGGCTTTAGCCAGCCATAATTGGCGGTTTTAAATAACCACCTTAGGCCGGTGGTGGGCGCAAACCTGTGAGAACAAACACACAGTGAAGCACTACAAGACAAGGTGCTACGCTCGCATATGTCAACCGTGAAACTGTGAAGCTATACACAAGATAATACGAAGTGTTATAGCTTCCGCCGAAAGAATGTGATGACAGCCCCTACTAAGGTGTCAGATGTGAAATGACAGATGCTATGAACTGTCTGACTACCGAAGTCGATATCGGAGATGGCGCTGATGACAGTGAAGAAGTCATAGTAGTCGAACCGTATCGGTGATGACACAGATGATGATGACACTGTCGGCGTGCCAAATCCAGCAGGTCTATAACGCACGTATATTGGGCGCACGAGGGCGTCGAATGCCGTTGGGTAGCAAAATTTTGGCCTTTAATTTTCGCCTAGTTTTGCAAATACCCAGATTTTCTATACCCCCGCGACTTCAAGTTGGCATCAAGATGAGGCCGGATGGAAAATCTGACGAGACACTGCAGATCGGGCAACTCGCGAACTTGTCAACATGGGTCTCCGAATCTTCATCCGGAGCGTGTAGCGGGAGTTATGCGGCGAAACATGCTGATACTTGTGATAGTACCAAATTTTTTAATTAATGTTATGGCCTTTCACCCCCCGAAAGCATGCCGCGCATACACATACCTAAAGTCGATGGGAGTATATTTCAGCGTCAACAATAAATCAAAAGGGTCCTAAACGATTTTTCGAAACCTACATGGGACCCATGCACCCCCTCTAGTGCCGAAAATGAAGCATAAGGTTTGGTACTTGTGATAGTACCAAATCACTGGGCAGTAGCCACTAGAGGACTTCTGGTTAGACCCTAATAACACCTTATACACGGTGTGTCTCCAGAAGTCACCATCTGCAGCCTGGTGGCCACTCACCTACTATCACTTTCAGGAGATAGCCACCATCCCAACAGGCATGTCGCAAACGCGTGCACACGATGGTCCGAATACTGTCGGGTCCGAGCAATCTTAACACTCGCGGATAACCATAAGTTCGTCATTAACATTCACTGGTGTCGGTAACTGTCCGAGCAATCTCAACATAGTACACGATCGTAGAGCTACAAAAATTCTGTTGAACCGCACTGCGGCTACCGGCGAGTTCGAGGCGAAGAAGCACGCCACTAATCTCCACCCCCCGAGCGCCAAGCGAGAACTCCCACCAGCAGCAGTGGAGACCACCAGCGCAAGGACGATCACGAGGTAAGCGACCTGCGCGAAACGATGAAGTTGGAGATTACGCCGAAGCTGTGCCCAGCGCGCCGCAAAGCGAGGCTTGTTCAACCTGGCCGGCAAAGCGGGCAGGCGAACGCGGCCCAGCAAGAAAACCTGGGACCAGCGCAAGGACGGAACAGTCCACCCCCGGCCACCTCGAACGTCACGCGCGTCCAGAGGGATGTCCACGACATAAGAAGCCTGGCGTGCCCTATCCTCAGTGTAAACATCGGCGCAGACCCAAAGCCAGGCGAGGACCACGAGGAGGAGGGCTGCGGCACATTGTGACCAGCATGCCAAGGAAATGACCACCCCCCGGAGGGGTACCACCACCCAACCTTCGGTACGAACACGGTGTACGCCAGCATAGATGCCTGTGGTGCGCACGATAAGGAGCCCAACGTACCAGACATACGCGAGGGCCCATAGGACCCAAATGTCATAACCTGCACGACGAGGGTAACGTCGAGCAATCGACCACCACACCGGCAGCCGGTGCGAAAGCGAAGCCACGCAGCGCCCCCACCAGATCTGAAAAGGGCACCATGACAGGTACCACGCCATTGTCTCAAATATCGCCCAAACGGCGACCATAGGAATGGGACCACGCCCCAGCCACCACCAAACCACTGCACTGCCTGCAAGCGAGATGAACGCCCGCAGCACACCTGGCCTCACGCGGACTGCCTGTGCCGGCAGCCCACGGCCACAGCGTCGGTCGTGCGTCAGGGCTGCCCGCCCGCTGTGCCCGGGGAGCCCTGATGAAAATGCGGTTGTTGCCGCTGCGTCTCTCGTCGTTGTTGTGTGTGGTGCGCAAACGCCTGTGTCTCATCTGAGCACACTGAATGCGCCGGAGAAGGCAAGCACTGCAAGGTGAGGCCGGCCGGAATTCGGGACGCTCTCGACGCGGAAACGACATGGGATGAAGCCCCGTGGCGCCCAGTGGAAGGAGCAGATGCGCGTGCAGCGCTGCTTGCGCCCTGTCGACGTTCAGCCGCACCGCCAGAAGGGTGGCGCTGCTGACACGCAGGGGGATCGCGGACCTCGTACACATTCCTCGTCCATATCTCGTCCATGTGCTCAGGCCTCTCGGCCACTCGAGCCTGAAGGGCAGGCGGCGCAGCTGTTGGGAGACGACGTGCCTCAAGGGATTCCAGCGCCGGCAGCACCCACGGCGCGGCCGTGACCTTGGTCCCCCACTGCAACTGCGTGAACTTCCGGTTGTCTCGCATGAGGTAATCGTTCGTGAACTGAGCGCGCCAAGACAAACACCGCTGATCCTCCATGAAAATGTAATGCACCGGCTTGGCATTCGGGTGCTCCATGCAGCGCAGCACGTATGCTGACTCCAGACCCACGTAGGAGCATAGTGACCCCTCGACGTTCCTCGCATGGCCTCCCTCGCGCCTCTGCCCCGAATCAAAGTTTGACAGATCGGCATAGGCCGACATGATCGCCTCCAGCAGGTTGGAAGACGTCGTCTGTCCCCCAAGAGGGAGGCGCCAGCCCTGGCGTCCGCAATGAATAGTCTTGTCGTGCTTCCTGGCGACCTTGTTGGAGACGCCTGGATGCTTCCGAAGTCGGAGACCTCGTTCACTGTTGCACACACCAAGCTCATACACGATATGGCGGCCTTGACAGCGATCCGTGAACGTCACGCCAAACTTCACCATGAAGACGGTGAGGTTGCGGAGATTCCTCAAGGCCCTCACCTCCTCCACGGACAGAAACTTTTGCACTGAGCTGTCGGATAAGCGCGTGGCTCTCCGCACGGCATCCCAATCTGACCCCGATGGAGATGGAGGTGCCCTCGCGGGGGACGGAGACAGATGCTGCGCCCGTGGTGGACTCGGAGGTGTAGAGGACACGCCTCGCGGGGAACGTGATCGGGCACCACGCGGGACATAGACTGAGTTCGCCCACGAGCCAACGTTGGTCAGAGCAGGCGATGCAGGCGGCGACCTTCCACGAGGAGAGCCAGCAGGACTCGAGGGTCCAGCTGCTGTGGCGCAAACGAGTGGAGGTGACAACGCACGAGAATTGCCCGCTGGCCCACTGTCGTGGGATGGTGGCGATGGCGTCGGTGAGTGGCATCTGCGCGGCGGCGACCTCGCTCGTGCCAGCGCGGACCTGCTGGCGGACCTGGCACGAGACGGCCCAGCGGCGGCCTGAGACGGTTCTGCCCCAGCGGTAGGCGCAGGTGGCTGCGTCGGGGCTCGCTTTGTGAGCCTGGTGTTAACCATATTGCCGGGTGGCGGTGGCCTGCGTTTTGCACCTGCTTCAATCGCATCGTATCCCTGCTGCTCGGTGCTGACCGACTTGAGCATCCTTCTCATCTCTCCCAATTGTATGTACTCCTGGGCGGCTGCATTCTCGGAGAACACTCTGCCGTGCCCACCAAGACCATCTTCCACCGGGTAGTACTTGGCGTTGGAATCCAGAGAGACGAGCTCCAGGGGTGGTCCCTCTTGGCCGTGTCGAACATACTGCTGGAATATGCCATTCGAGAGGGACTCCACGTCCACTGGGCAGAGATACCTGAGCAACTGGTATGCCCAGACACCAGTGCTTTCGTACCGTTGAGGGAGCTGGAGCTCTTGCAGCAACTCCTCGCCATTGCACACGAACGCGTGTTCCAACGTACAGCCCATCAAGTCGAGGTACTGCGTGGCTGTGCTCGGTTGGACACAGAAGGCGTTCTCCTTCAGATCCCACATGAGGGTCCCAGTGACCTCACCACTGGGGTACTTGAGCAACGCCTGGACCTTGTCCTGGAGTTTCTGGATCGGGGTGAAGTCGACCCTCGAAATGCCTCTCTCTCTGGGCATGACGACGTTGTGTTTGCTGGCAGAGGACGGTATGTGCGTCATGTAGCTGCCGTCGAGTATCCAGCGGTCCTTCTCCTCATCATGCTGCAGCTTCTGATCCACGTACAGCCAGTTAGGGAACATCAGCTGGTCTATTGTCACCCACTGCTGCTCGCGACACCGGGTGAACTCCACGCAGACATGATCTTGGGAAGGTTGAGTCGGCATGTCCCGGGCTGGGCGCTGGAGGATGCGGCAGAGACGCGCGATGTGGTTCCGGTCCCGACACAGTCTCTGATCCGCCCAGTTGTAGTCGAGAGGCGGACGAATCTCGGTGACCTGGTCCTCAGCGAACCATCTTGCACGTCCACCCTTCCAAGGGCTCGGCTCATCACAAGACTGTGCGAGCACGCGCTCTGATGCTGTCTGCACGGCAGGTGCCAGTGGCGCCAGGGCACTCTTTCGGCGATCGTTCATTGGGACTGTCCAATGGCGATTCTGCGCCAGCAGCTCCGCGTGCGTGCTGACGCGAGGTCGCGGGAGTTCACCAGGCTCTCTCACCGAAGGCGCTGGTGACGGCAATGGCGATACCACGTCATCGTCAATGTGCTCGGAGCGCTGGCCAGAAGCAGCGAACCTCTCCCCCCTCACGCTCGGAGGTGGGTGCCTTAACCATTCGCACTCCACTCCTTGTCCAAAGATCTCCGACATCAAACACACCGTCGGGTCCACCCGCCTGGGCAGGTCGGGACGCCTGGGTGGTGTCATGTCTACCAACGGAAGCACCACCGACCTGAGTATCCATGCCCAGAATCGTCGGCGCATGTGACACGGCCACACCACTCCCAAGCTTGATGTCAATCATCAAGGAGTTCTTCAGCGGCCCAGTACCTATCAGCAGGTCCCAAGAGTTCTCGGGCTCGAAGGTCACGAAGGCGTAAAGCCGATGAAGTGGCATGTGCGGTGTGCCTGCAGCCAGTATGACGTCCACATGGCAGTAATGCGTGAACTTCGTGGGGCTGTTGT